>MU251578.1:0-61971 GCA_019669835.1 Amylocarpus encephaloides
AAAACATCTTGACCTGTAGCTAGTCTACTATTCGGCTTCCAGACCTGAGGCTCTGGCGTCCTACTATAGTCTTTGACTTACACAGGACGTTAAAAAGATAAAACAAACAAACAAACAAACCGAAATTCCTTTGCCTCTGATTTTATACCCTAGTAAGGAATAGCCACCGTGACTTTTTATATGGTGTTCAACCCTGTATACCATTTACAATGTCCGAATCCGTGCTCATAGCAGTGGATCTTCCTTTAGGAAATCCCAATAGGAACCTCATAGAGAACCTAGTAGAGACTCCTCCATAAATCAGCCGAATGAATCATCGCCGAAATCTGAGCGTATAGCAAGCTACGAAGCGAAGTATACTACCTTTTTAGGTAATATATACGTACAGACGAATTTTCAGGTTCTAGGCTTCACGGTAGTACCTAGGTATTTATATCGATAAATAACGAGGCTTGGTGGGAGTAGAGCCAAATAAGAAGCCAATTCTATAGTATGGGTCGCGGGAGGTAGTGAAAATGGGGATTTCTGACAATGCCTCAGAGGTGTATCAAAAGAAGGCCTAGGAAAAAGTAAAATACGACCAAAAAACCGCAAAAAATATGACCTACGTAGGGATCGAACCTACAATCTCTTGATTCGTAGTCAAGCGCCTTGCCATTGGGCCAGCAGGCCTCTGAGTCTTCTTGACTCTTCCACATCTCGTGGTCTCCGCCCCTGTGACCGGCTATGATTGGTTGACGGTTCCAGTCTGCATTCAAAATCATATTGGAATTAAATATGGCGGGACTGCCGAAGTTCCATCCAGTCGACAAAACATCCTCATGACACCTCGACCAAAATATTCTACCTGAACCCTTCCGTTATCAGAACTTTTCATTTTTGTTTATTTATATATATATTTTAGCAACCGAGATTCTAGACTGATTTCAATCCCATGACATGCAGTAGCCGTTGTCGCGTTTAATCTAGTGACATAATTCTGGAAAGTTCGAGCACGATTAGCGCATTAGCTATGAGCTCGTATCAGAGTTAGTCTTCTCTACGAATGCCCT
This sequence comes from Amylocarpus encephaloides, assembly GCA_019669835.1. Classification (NCBI taxonomy): domain Eukaryota; kingdom Fungi; phylum Ascomycota; class Leotiomycetes; order Helotiales; genus Amylocarpus; species Amylocarpus encephaloides. The sequence continues at coordinate 1,053 of MU251578.1, forward strand.
TTCCCCAAAAAATCGAGGATGAATTCCCATCAGTTCTCAGAGCGCACGGCGAATTGCAGGTCTTCGATACGTAATATCTCAACCTCACTGTCTCCCATCTCCCAGATGGGTTGGCTCGCACAAACATAAGCAGACATCGGCCGTTTGCCCAGTTCCTATTTCTTGGATCTCGAAGGAAAAGAAGGAAGACCATTTTCGTTCTCTTCCCTCACAGTTGACCTTCCATCCTCGGCGTGAAGGGTCTCGCGTCCTCGATCCTGTGAAATGGTGAAGACAGAATTCAGGATCGCCTCCTTCCGAGCATCGGAACGGAACGACTCATCCGCCACTTGCTCGTTACTACCGACTTCGAGCTTAGAAAGCAGGCAAAGGCGAGAAATTGAGCGCATCGTGATGAAGGACATCGACAAATGTAGCGTAGCGTACCGTTCTTTGCGGGTGCTGGCCGCTTGGCGACGGGACTTGCTGGAATCCGTCGAATCAACTTGCTGCCCACACCCTATCTGAGATCCGTGACTTGTTCAAGTGCCGAAGCAAACTGTACTGTACCTGGAACAGATAGCTGACGGGTCGTTGGTGACGGTTGGTCTCGGTTAGATTAAGTTCACTTCAGGTTATTTCTACTACCGTAGTAGAAGTACCAGAATAGGGGTACAAAGAGCGGAATAGAATAGACGAGTGTATTCCGCCTGGGGCAACTTTGGGGCAGAGGTCAGGTTCTCTTTCAAGGGCACCCCTGTTTCTACCACCGCAGTAAAAGTACTAGCATAATTCTCTTTTAAGGGCACCCCTATTTCTATCTGCGTACGGAGTAGACACGAAGCACGCTGATTACGTAGGCATGGAGGTGAGACTAACCGAGCGGATACGAGTTCCGGAGCCGAGTGACGCGTGACTCGTGAGTCGTGACTCTTAGCCGTTGCTCTCCTCCGTAGCCTCTTGGCTCTTGTCCAGACCAGACTCCATTCCCCCTGAAAGCATGGATAAAACCCTACCACCCCGTTGAAGTTTATTCTTTGAACCATGCGCGAATGGCACCGATAGCACTTTCGCTGCGGGGCCATGACTAACGCAGGAGATTTTCAGGGAGGAGGCAACGAACGAACAAGGTTTACGGAGTACATTGATGATTATTTACACGGATGATAGACGTGTATTCTGAATACTTCGTCTCCTCACGCAAGATGTGTGCGAGTTCACCCGTCGCCACCTGTCGGCTTACCGAGCCAGTGATGTGAGCGTGTGGATGCGGGTCACATGACAATCCCACACGTGCCTTGTTCTTAAAATGAGGCCGATGAATTGCCATGAATTGCCATAATAATGAATTCGCGATGCTTTTAGAGTGGATTTACCTCCGTGCTGTAGCGGCGTGCATTCTGCGACCCCCCCAGTACGCGGTACACGCCTCGTTCCCTTTTTTCTCCGCCCCATAATCAGCCCGACCTCACTTCACAATCAACATCTTCATTCCATCCCATCCCATCTCCCCAACTCTTCTCTCTCTCCGTCCCTCTCCCTCCTCCCCCCCTCCCCCCTCTCTGATACATCCACCCACGCTCCTTCATCCACCCCCGCCACATCGCTCCTTCACTCTCGAATGAGGCTATCACGACCCCGACCAACCCTTTTCCCCCGTCGACGTCGCCATCCTGTACATCCTTCTAGGCGCGCACCACGAACACGCCAGTCCCATCGTCAAGCCTGCGGTGCCCCAGCTCCCGCTCCAGCTCCTCGCTGACTCGGAAGTCACTCTGGGTCAGCAACGTCGCATGCCTCGTGGCCAGCCCACTGCAAAGCGACAGCCGGGTGTTGCGAACCAGCGCGATACCAGGCACGAGAATGGCCTCGTAGGTCCTGGCAAGAGGGTCCAGAAGCAGAAGAGTAACGGCCATCTAAATGGACACGCCAAGCCCATCTCCTCCTCCACGACGGCCGAGAGCAATCCATCCTCCACCTACCCAGCTTTACCTACAACCCCTCCGCCAGCAAATACCAATCGACATGCACGACAGCAGCACTCCGCCGATGCTCAGTCTGCCGCAGATGTCAAGATGGGAGTCCATCTCACCCGTAGACCGTCCTTTGGGACCTATTCCGAGTCGTCCTCGTCCGAGTCCTTCCACCACAGTCAAAGTATTGCCGCCTCCCACGAGAACCACCGACGGATTGATGTCAATGCCACCAAGAATCCAGCCGTACATCGCGATTCCGGTCCTTTCAATCTTGTTATGACGGTGTTGCGATCCTGCCCGCTCTACGACACCATTGCCATTCTCATCGTCCTCCTGCAGCTCCCCCCTACTTTTCTCTCGCTGGTTCACCTCCTCTTCGCTACCCTCACCTTTGTCCCTACCTCGACCGCGAATACGATGTCGGGCCTAGGGTTCAGTGATATGTTTGAAGGGAACGTGGGCACTCCGTCGGTTGCAACAATCGTGGTGGTGGATCTGTTTGTGCTGATGACATGGCTCTTCTTGTGGAGTCCGCTTCAAGACATAGCTCTAGATCTTGCCCAGACGGTGATTGCATTGACACTTGGTGGTGGTGCCAGCGGCAGAGAGGCGGGAATGAAAAATGTGCTTGTTTGTTTTGGTCTTATAGGAGCCTCCCATTTTGCCCGCAATGGCCACGTTGAGCACACCGGTCTACGCGCATTGCTTTCTTCCTCCTCGAATGGGCTGTTGGGATCTACAACGGATCCCGATGATCCCCTCGAACCGGTTCCACACAGTGGGAGCAAAAAATCAGCGTATGGGTGGGTGAGGAATATTCTGGCGATCCATATTCTGGCGCAAGGCGTTATTCGATTCATTCGTGATTTATATGTTCAGAACAAATTAAGAGAAAATCGTGGCACATCAACTTCAATCGGCGATCCAGAAGCAGGTAAGCCCTTGGCCGATTCGAACGTCGATACTCCAACCTCCAACACGCAAGCCGCCGACGATTCCTCCGCCTCCTTCCCTTCAGGGAGCACGTCGAATACGAAAAAGAAAAGGAAGCAAAACAACCAGGTTCGTGCTAGACAGCCTCTCTGGGCTGCGTTGGCAAGTACGAAGATAGTGGTGGTCAAGGAGTACGAAACATCTCACACAGCTGCCGAGTCTGCCGGCACAAATGCAACAGACGTCAACAATCTTGGAAATGCACCATTCAATACCGAGGCGGACCGTATTTGGATCACCTATGTAGGCTCGGACCAAGTTGGCTTCAGCACGAGCTATTTTCCCACACACGCTCTCTTGGAGAATGGCGAGGAGAGGGCGGTAGATTCCCCTGGCATCGATGCCTCGAAACCCTTCTTTGTCCGTCTCAACAAGACAATTTGGCACGCCACGAAAATCAACGCTACCCTTGACCCCGAGAAGGGAGCGCCGAACGAGATGAGGTGGAGCGGAGAGATTTTTGGATTAGCCCCTGCGTCGAGCTACGAATGTGAATTTGTCAGACCCATTGACAATGCCATTATATTCTCTACTCGCGTCAGAACTGTCCAACCTTCGACAGCCGACCCCTCGGTCGTTCTGCCTCCAAATCCACAAATGACTAGTCGACCGGGATCAGCCGCAACTACCTTGAAAACTTCGACCGCTACAGCAGAAATCAAGCTCTCCGACGATCAGAACAAGCAGAAGCGCCAGCGCAAGGACCAGAGGGGAAAGCTGAACGCAATTCGGAAGGAGATCGAGAGGTTGGCAAACAACATCTCTACCTCTGGCGGAAACGATGATCGGGCGAAGCAAAAAATCCAGCAGAACAACCTTCACATGAAGCAGGCCGAAGACGCGATTGTCACTTTGACAAGCGAGATCAGATCCCTGGAGATCGTTCCCTTGGAAGACGCTGCCAAATACTCTGCCTCGAAATCCGAGTATCACAAAGAGAAGGAGAAGCAAAAGATATTCCAGTCTGAGTTACAGGAATCCAAGGACGCCGCGGCCCGTGATCTCTCTGCCTTGAGCAACGACCTTTCTTCTTTGCAACAGAAGCAAGAGAGGCATCAGGCTAGAATTACCAAGCTAGCTAGCGAGCATGAACGCATCACAGACGCCAATGCCAAGGGGTTGGACGAAGCGCAGAGGAAAGAAAGCGAAAGACAGAGGGTTTCAGCTCAGAGGGAAAAGGTTCAATCCTATTACAACGACCGTCTGGCCTTTCTGAGAGCCGAAACAGAGCAGTCGAGTATGAATACCCAGTCTTGCTATGCCCAAATTGAGGCCATGCAACGCGCGGAGATGTACGCGTCCGCGAGTCCATCGGCCAGTGTCCAAAGTCTCAGCGCCAATGGCAACTACCCCTCTGACATGATCGTCGAAGGCATTCCTTCTACCACATACCGCAGGAATCTAACAGCCCAAAACCCCAACGTGCTCTACGGACCTGGTGGTTACGGAGTCCCGATGCCTATGCAGCCGCCAGGCTTCAGAACTCGTGGAAGAAGTAGCAGCATGTTGAGCAACCTGTCTAGCTTCACTCAAAGTGACGATGAGGAACCTGCTCCAATTCACCCACCGCACATGGCAAAGGCAGTTTGGGACAACGACGCCAAGGAACGTCATGGAAGCAGTGGCAGTGGTAGCGGTTCTGGTAGTGTTGGCGATCCGAAAAGCCCGGTTGTTGGAAATAGTCAACTTTCCAGATAGTGGTGTCCATGTTTTGGCTTGCTCCTGGCTTGTGACGAGACTGGACGTGCAAATAGCCTCCCGGTAGAAAAATGAAGTTTGTTTACTCTTGCTCCCTTCGCCGTTGAATGCGTCCCCGGTCCGGTGACAATGCTTCCTGGGAAGGCTCTCTTGCCATGCCCCAGAAGTTCAGGTAGGTCGCGAGCGTGAATTGAGAGAGACCTCAACCAACGAGCCCAGGAAAAGGAGCCCAGCTGCAACTTGGCCAGGTCCCCGAAGGACAACACATCGGTGGACGGGAAGTCGATGCATCTACGGTGACAACGGCTAGTGCCTGTATGCAACTTGGAAGTAGAGGCATCCCTCCATACCGCGACCTTTGCTTGGCTGCAGTTGCAGGTACACGGAACGAGAATTATCCAAATGGGGAAAAGGATAATGGGACCCAGGTTCTTCTCATATCATCTGATAATAATCATCATGACTTTGATGACTGGAGTTTCGCTAGTGCGTGCGGAGAAGAATCGCTTTGGTCACGTGTTCACCAGGCCTCAGGGGAGTTTTGGCGCGTCGCGTCTTTCTTCCATCTCAAAGCGCGTCATCGTGGGAACTGACGAACGCACCCAACAACAGCGAGATTCTAGCAACGATGATCCGTCAAGAGTTCTCACGAATCGACCCGAAAAGGCGCGGAATTCTTGACCATCGAAAGAAACAATTCGCTACGCCAGCATTCCAGAATGTGGAGTACAAGCACCGACTAAACTTCTACATCACACCTCCCACCGCGGACATCACGCTGGAACAATTCGAACAATGGGCAATCGACCGCCTTCGAGGTATGTTCCTCTTCAGAACCTTCTCCGGGGCTCCTCCTAACAGTCCTAGTGCTCGCGGAGCTCGAGGCATGCTCTTTCCGAAATAAAAGTCCCGCCGAGACCGCAGCACACATGAAGCCAATCCTAGACAGATATCTGCCCCTCTCCTCCTCTACTTCTGGTTCCGCCACTCTGCAACATGAAAGGCAGAAGGATCACTACAGCCATTTCATACTGCGACTCGCGTTCGCTTCCACGGAGGACCTGCGTAGGAGATTTTCGCGAGTGGAGACGATGCTATTCCGAATCCGTTTCCAAGTGGATGATCTACGAGAACGGCAAGCCTTCGTGGAAACCTTGAACCTCGACTGGGAGCCTGTGGGTGACGATGAGAGACGGGAATTTGCTGAGGAGCTCCGAGCAGCCGGAGGCGGCTATCCGAAACGGATCGAGGACGAGAGCTACTTCAAGGTGGATTGGGAAAGAGTGCCAGAACTGGTGGAGAATCGAAGGGTCTTCCTGAAAGCTGGGCACGCATATGTCCCAGGACGAGAGCAGCTCTCGATGGTTGTCGCCGAGTTCACAGGCAAAATGGACAAGGCGTTAGAGGTACGTACCATCATGAAGGCCGTGGTGACGGGTGTCTTGTGCTAATAAGCACGATAGCTCACGTCCCGAGCGCTTCCTCGGCTAGATGAGGATGACCGACTCTCCCCTATACTCACTCATCTCTCTCAAAACTTCACGACCCCTGATGCGAAATACTCGACCACCAGCACTTCCCTTCCAGGCGCCGACATTTCTGCGCGCAACATCGACGCCCTTTCTGCCTCCTTCCCCCTTTGCATGCAGAATCTCCACCGTTCCCTTCGCCGTGATGCCCATCTCAAACATTATGGCCGCCTGCAATATACCCTGTTCTTGAAAGGCATTGGGTTAAACCTAGAGGAATGTTTAGTGTTCTGGCGGTCATCATTCAGCAAGTTCACGGATGATGTTTTCAATAAAGAGTATCGGTACAATGTACGCCACGCCTACGGAGATGTTGGTGGCGACTCGAATCGAAGAGGGAACGGATGTAGTCCGTTTTCGTGCCAGAAGATATTGACGGAGCATCCTCCTGGCCCTGGAGAGGCGCATGGATGTCCATACCGACATTTCAGCATCGACAATTTGACGAACCTGCTGCAGCAGGTGGGTGTCAAAGACCAGGAGGTACTCCGTGGCGTAAAGGAGGACAAGGAGAAGCAGAAGTTCCATCTGGCCTGCAATCGGTATGATCTCTTCCCTCGTATCATCACGTGGCCGGAAGGAACTCGCTGACATGGCCCTTCCAGTGTTTTTGAGTATGCCCACAAGCAAGAAATTAAAAAGGTCCGCGACGAGGGGACCTGGGGAGCGGCACAGCTAGAAACGATCGTCCATCCCAACGAATACTTCAAGAGGAGTTACCTGCTGAAGAATCTGGGTAGGAACCCAGCGGTAGAAAATGGCGGTGACGTGAAGATGGAGGGTTGAGACTCATACCCTGGTGACGAGGCGGTCTTACATGGTGTTTTGGCGTCCTCGGCGATGGTTGGTTGGGTATTGACTTGAAGGAGCCAGGGGAGGGCGAAGAGCCTCACACGGGCAGGTTGGAGTGACCATCGCCATCTTACGGCGCAGCCTTTAATAAGCCGTGGTACACGTGAGCCTATTTAGAAATGTCCAATTCTGACTCCGACTCACAGCATTTCTCACTTACTCACTTAATCACCGACGGGGAGCCAGGAGCCAGGAGGCAGGTTCCCGGTGTGTCGGGTCCGGACAGGGATTCGCACGCGATGTTCACCGCAACTTACTCCTGTACGCAAGTACTGAGATTTGTTTTTTCTTTCTTTCTCTCCGCCTCAATTCGACCACGCTTCCCCAGGGATTGCATGAACCACTTTTCAAAATGTGTTGTTCGGTGCATCAGGGGTCGAGGGCGGACATTTAACCATCGGTTGGTCCCCTCGGATCCCTTCTTCTCATCTCTCCTTTCCCCGGCGTGACGGTGTGCTTTGATTTTGAGATGTCTTCGGAGGAGGAAGCCCAGAACTTGCGCGAGGAGGGGAACGCTCTGTATAAAATCGGGGAACTACCCCAAGGTGTGTTATATTCGCTCTATGGATCGAGGAATCACTAATTGCTTCCTAACTTAGCCATCTCGAAGTACCTGCAAGCCTCGAAGATCACGCCAAATGACCCGGCACCATTGGGAAACATCTCTGCCGCTCTTTTCGAGACCGGGCAGTACAAGCGATGCATTCCATTCGCCGAGAAAGCAACCCGGCTTCACAAAGGCAGTCCTGGGTACGACGAAGCTGGATCTCAAGTTCAAAGACTGGAACAACGTATCGCCAAGGCCAGAGTTCACCTACCCAACGTCAAGCCAGAAGAGAGAATTGAGACTCGCCTCCACATTCTGCAAAACTTGCCACGCTACCGGCCCTCGATGTGAGTATGTTGGTGTCAACCTCGTCCGTATCTAACCAGGCGTCTAGAAATCCTGCTCTGGAATACTATCATGTTGGCCACGATGTTGCATTTTGTTTGTATGATGAAGCTATAGATCGTATCAGGGAATCTGATTACACCGAGGAGCAAGAGGGAAATCGCGAGCTCAACGAGCATTCAGGTGATTCTGAGCACAAAGAGGAGCCTGTGTCTTTCTTCCTTGCTGGCGTTGGCGACGCAAGAAACCTGTATCGTACCATCATCAGCATTCTTGAGGTGGAAAAGTCGCCCAGGAAGCACTATCACATCGCCATCAACGACGTCAACAGTTGCGTTCTTGTCAGAGATCTAATTGTTTTCATGCTTGTTGACGAGCTATCCCAGCTGGATGACGACTCGGGCGAATATCTTGAGGTTCTTGCCACGATCTATTTCATCTACCTCGGCGTCATGATACCACTTTTCGTTTTCGAGAGGCTCCAATCAACGTTGTCAAAGGCACTTCTCGCTCTCCAGTCTGGACAGCAGCCGGTAAAGATTTTTCACCTGTACGATCGGCATTTCCCGGAATACATCAAGGTCCTCACATCATGGCAAACATCAGCCCTGACTCTTATGGCCAGTCGAGAGGTGATCACACTCGCAACAAGACAAGTAGGAGGGACAGCGGCTAGATCGGGAGACAATGGGGAAAATAGAAACTGTGGTGCCGAAAGAGAGCTTTACCTTTCGTCCCTTGTGCTACGTCCTCCGGTGGAATTGCTCACGAAATACGATCGACCTTTGTTCGAGCTGCTGCAACATTACGCAAGTCGCCCACGAGCAAATGCCCCTCGATTCCGAGACTACCTTTGCAAGCACTGGCGAGTCAACACGACGCTGATAGACGAGAACCGATATCACACCATCAAAAACAAGAGAGACATGGATTTTGGACATGACCCCTTTGCAGCCACACAGAGATTTAGCTTTGAAGAGCTAGGCGCTAATTATGGGGACCCAGAACTTCTTTTTGACTTCTTACGTCCATTTTTCGATGGTGCTGCGAAGGCTCTGCGAGCATTGAAGGGAAGACTGCAAATCGAGGTCCTGTTAGGAGACTGTGTTGATGTAGCAGAACGCCTCCGATTTGGACTTGTCCGGGATCTCAACGACCAGTCACCTGAGTGCATGTCGGATTCTCGGTTTGAACACCGCCCTAAGCATTTTCCGACAAGATTTGAACGGATTCATCTTAGTAATGTCCCGTAAGTTCACTTCCGTATGAGTTCATAGCGCAGAGTCTCTAGGCATCTTAAGTCCTCCCAACTACCCACGGTGAAGCAGCAAATTTAACCTGGTCCTGCAGACTCCTTTCCTATTGATTGTTCGGTACGTTCAGGAACCTAGGCCAAATTTCTCATTGAGATTTTCGGCAATTAACTCATCTGCTGATTATAAGAGCATGCGTTAAAACTCTAGATACATCTCGGCACTTTGGCCACAGACCGTAACCGTCCTATTTAGGAGAAGAGAATATAAACAATTCTCCTATCCTATCTAGAACATTTAAGCAAATTCTCTTGGAAATCTAAGGACATTCTAGTGAATTGTCTCATGATACCTAGAGGAATTCAAGAGTTTTGGCGCGCTCTCTTACTTCAGGGAACTTGGGTTAATCTTCGAGCATTTACAATGAGGACCGGGCCGATGGTTCATGAAGTTATAAGAGAACAAGGTGCTTCCCCACGCCTAGCTCTGTCGAGTGAGATTGTTTTCATTTGTTAGATATCGGAGGCGAGGGTTGTGGTCTACGCAAAGTCGTTTCTCGATGCTTTCGTTATCAGGCTATAGGTTGCTAACGAGGCACAGTGATTACATGAATGGGAATCTCTCCCTATGCTTATACTTTGGGCCCCTGTTAAAGAAGTTTCCAGAGGGTCTCATGATGTCCTGTTGCCTTCGCAACTCTGGTTCCTGGCAAAACATCGAGTCCTTCTTGTCCGAGTATCAATTGATCCACAACGAAAAGATGCTCACGCAACTCACAAGCGTGGTGGTATTTGACAGAGGACTCGACGAGCTCATGCCTATGCGAGATTATGTCATTTACGGATATGGTGGACCTCCAGCTTCTTTCAACCGGCTGTTACCCAAGAGGGCCTTTATGAAATGGTTCTATGCTCTGTTCTTCAGGCTAGCTCTGCCATTTAACCAGGATATCTTGTCTGTCCACACGATTATCCTATCCCCTGTCAACTTAACCATTCTGTTCCGCATCATGTCACAGCTCGAAGCGCTGCACTACCCATCTCATTGGATGTCCGAGGCACTCAACAATATATTGGAGAATAAGGTCATCACTGCAGGCCGGCCCCCAAGAGCGTCGACAACCAAACCAGCCGCTGTCGAGCGGAACCATCCAGAAAAAAGACTCTGTACAACCCCCTTTTCCTTTGAAATGACAGTCCTGTCGCGTATGTTTCAACCTCTTCTGCCGTTCGCTCTCACCGGCGTTCCAGCTGCGAAGGATATCTATCTCTACAAGTTCGACATGAGTAAAGCTCGGATTTCCTTCGATCCTGCGGCCGCGACTGCTCAACTCGCTCTTTTTTTCTGGGACCAAGATTACTTGCGTCCCCTCGGTTTCGACGGTATGGATGCGCACACATCCAACCTCCGCGTGCTTCTTGACCCAAGCTGGGGAGAAGCGGACCCCGATTTCAATACCCCTTGTCACGCCGCATTCCGCGAGAATGGAATGGCGGTCTATACTACTTTTGCAACTGATAAAAACACAGTGAGCGTCACCGCGTGGATGTACATTGGTTTTGTGGAGAAAATGTTGGAGCAGGATTGGGGTTTTAATCTATACCGCACTGACAACTACCAGCCGATATTTGACATTCCGTGTATGGTGAGGGATTCAGTTGAACGAGGTGTTTCCTGGGCGGTATCTTAAGAATTTGTATACACCGACCTCTTATGACTTACGAGCGATTGGATCGTTGGAGTTTGGGGATCAAAAGTTTGGGAGACGAAAATTAGAAAATTGCGTGGGTTATTCATTCTTCGCAGAATGAGGCCCACATCATGTGGCGTTGATGTAACTTCAGTATAGATTGTTTGGGATTATCTCCTGGCTGCTCGGAACATTGAAATGGTTCACTTTGAAACACGTTGAGAACCTGCTATGAAATCTTCCAGTGAGTGCTCAAACACGCCAAGCGACGTGATGATTATAAGAAGCATATCAAATTGTTCCAATACTTTTGTTTGACATCTGCCAACTCGGAGCAATTTTCGATAGATCCTACTTTCGGGACGCATTGTAATCAAACTCCTAACCCTACAGAGGTTGGAGGAACAAAACGTATTCATTCGCGATCACTATGTCTAATTCCCGTCCTGCTCTTTGATATGTCAGGGGGGTTTCCTCCGGCGCAAATTTGGCTATGGCTTTGCTCCGGCGAAAATGGTGGAGAGCCGTATTTGTCGTCCTCGGATACCAGCCGTAGAAGCCTTCTATTATCTTACCGGTAGCTCTACTTTTGAAGCACACGGCCAATGGGTGGGATCACATCGTGTGTGTCAGGTGAAGAAAAGGTAGAAGTGTGTAGACGGGATCTAGGCGTAAGGGTTGCAGCAATTCACTACCCATGAGAGTAGGAGTGGGTGATACTTCGTGTAGGTGAGATGGGGTGGGAAAACTCCCTGCAGACTCTATAGATGTGGTGTATAAAGACTTCTGTAGCGGGCATTCATGTGGCAGGCTTTTATTTCATTTCCTCATCACACATTAGGTGATTAAGTCGTGGCAGTTGAAGTATGGCGTGATGTTATACATTTATATTTGCGTATTCAGGGGGATTCACTGACACCTCTAAATCAAGGAGCACCTTGCTGTGTTTATCTGGTCGGTTCCTTTTCTTTCTGACGCCATGGGTCAGAAAACACAAGAAAGATTGACCCTTCGTCCCACGGGGCACTTGCAGTGGAAACAAAGCCCCAATACAATAAGGGATAAAGCGAGAAGATAAAGATATTTCCAAGACACAGTAAGGAAATTGGTCTTATCTACTTATGGTCTCGGCCTTAAAAGTGCACAAAAGCACTCTTGTTTTGATTGGTCCCCTAGAGAGACGAGGGAATATGTTTTCATAATACCAGAATACGTAGCAACAAACAACTTTGGTAAGAGAAGAAGGACAAAGCGGCGCTCTTCATGGCAAGTCCCTCTGGCTAGAGAATACTTCGGATAAGAAGTACATGGTACGGAGTGGGGGAGTGGCATGAGGGAATGGTTTCCGGGCTTCTTGAGGCGTCCGACCTGACATATACTGTACTTACCACGCTGCGGAGGTACTCACTGGTACAACATAAATTTTCAGTCTGATTGGCCACGGTGATTTTTGTCGCTAGAAAGGCCCTATCTGTTCGTGGCGTACGAGTAAGTTGCTAACAATCCGTGGAGCCACGAGCAACTGTTTGTTCAGAAATCTCCAGCCCAAGACAAAATGCTATCAACATAACAATGAGATATGACCCGGGATAAGGGTACCAACCCCCCATCCATCCAGGCCTCCACAATATCACAGCTTACACATGACGCCCCGTCCCCTTAGCGGGAAGGCAAGTCCCGGTTCAAAGCAAACCTCCCTACCCGCCTCAATATGATAATAAACAACAAATATACGACCTTCAATTCCCAGGAATTTGGTTTGTTGCACGTCGCTCCTCGTCTCCAGAGATCGGAAACCTAGCTTTAACCAAGTAAAGATAGACGAGAAGCCTTTCGTCCGATGTCTGGGAGGCGTACGCGACGAGCCCCTATCTGGGCATAAAGAAGCGAGGCGCGGGAGGGAGCTAACAGGTATGAATTTCGAGAATTTCCGCGGTAAGCGCAGGATTTATTTTATATGATAGGACCACGGCCACGATGAAGGTAGAAACGAACCAAGACCGCACCGAGCGACGACGAAGGCATGGGATAAACAAATGTCCGAGGTACGCGGCAGCTCGGAGGGTACTTGTATGAGAGAATTTTCAAGGGTCTACTGGATAAAGTGGACTTGAGCCGCATGCTCGACTTCTCGAGACGGCGTTGCCATGCACAGAAACTGGAACCCGGCATGACGATCCTACGCATATTTTCATTTCTAAACTACTGGCATGGTTGAATGTCCTCGAAAGGCAATCAATCACTTGGCATGGGATTATTCTGGTGAGCTCTCGGGGAAGGGAAATGAAACAAGCAGAGGCTCGTGGGCTTGACTGTCGTTCGAGTTGAGGTGACATGGCTTCTTTGCAGAACCTCATCTCAACAGTCCGAAGAAAAGAGCCCGGAACATGCGGGAGAGGCTTCGGGATCGGAGCTACGCTGCTACAGAGACAGTAGTGTCCGATCTTGGGGATACTGTAGCTTCCCACGGGTCGCGGGAACTTTTCCATTGTTGGTGTTGCTATTCCAGACGACGGGCAATCCCGAGAGACAGATCAGAATAGCAAATAACTCGTGTCCATTCGAATGGCCCAGAAACTACCAACAGATGGCCAGGAGCGAGGATGAAGCACCGGGATCGAGCTCGAATGTCAACAAAGGATTCGCTTCGGAGGACGACGGACCGGACGGGTGTGGTTTGAGCGCGGAGTCTTGATGGATATGAGTATCGAATAATCCGAACCAAAGGCACCCGAACTTACTGTACTGGGTGCATCCTGCATAGCCTCATGACCCGCGCGCGGTTTCCCCCTTGCAAGATATTTCGAGATATTGCTGCACATGCACCACCAGGCACGGCATCGTGTGTGCGATCCTTAGAGCATTCTCGTTTTGATGCTCGGGTAAATTCACAAATGGCCCCCCTTTGAGTCCGCACCCCCCCCCGAGGTCACATGTTTTGCGAGCACGTGCCCGGTGTTTGGGGATCTATTTTTAAGAGAGAACGCGTCGGTCAATGAAGGCCGTTCTTACCGCACTGGGGCCGGAGTCCCGAAGTCCCGACGCCACCGGATCGCAGCCAAAGGACCCGAGGGATACCCGAGGGATACCCGAGTGGTACCCGACGCCGAGGACGCCGAGAGTTCTTACGTTGTACCTCCTACGTAGGACCCTACTCCTACGTACAAGTACTACAACGTACAGGGATAGATAAATGTGAATAAGCGGCAGATGCATTCCGCAGAGGTCTAGATTCTCTTTTTTAGGTGCCCTCCTATTTCTTGCTCCGTGCAGAAGCACGATAGTACTCCGGACTGTATTTGACCTCTCCCGAGGTGGTAGGAGCCGAGTCAGCTGACCCTTCCGAAAATCAGGTGACCTGGCCTTCATTTTCCACTTATTTCGTCCTGTATGTAGGCTGTAGGGTAGGGCGTAGGAGAGTTAACTCGGACTGTGGCCAGATCTGCTTGGGACTTCTGCCTGGGGCTTCTGCTTGGGATCTGGACGTTGGGTGGGAAGGTCATATGACTTCCCCCCCTCGCCTGCGGGAGTGTGCCGCGCCGAGTCCTCCGGCCGCTGTAGGCCAACGCCGGGAAAGAGAGGGTCCTAAAAAGCTTGGGCGAGGCTTGGGTTGCGTCTCCATGAGTCCATCTTGAAGTTAAACAAAGCACGGGGCTCCCTGATTGGACGTATTGGCACATTACTAAGGGAGCCGTTCCTTTGCGTCTTGTCGTGTGTGTTGCTTTCGTGGTCTGACGAAGTGTTCTCCGTATGGACTGTGGAGCCATGAGCCCATGGTTATTCCCAGGCGTGCGTGGACTCACCTCTTACTCAGAACGCTCGCTCGCTCTATGAGAAAGAAACATATAATCGTGGCCGCCCTTCCGCTTTGCCATGAATCCATCCTGTGTGCACTCCACCTGCGACTGTACGACTACGACTATCACGACTACCACCACCACCACCACCACTCCTACTACCACTCGTCTACGAAGTAAGCTGACGGAGTCCGTACTCTTCGCACAGTCTGTGGTGGAAGAGTCGGGAAGACGCTCAAAATAACCTCTCACGTCGACACAGCCTCCCATACGTTGTAGTCTAACAAGAACTCAACACCACCACTGCTCCGTATATTCTCCGGCTTCTTCGCTCTCTCTGTCTTCAAGTGCCTCGTTTCATCTCGATGATCTCTCCCACCTCGACCATTCGCTATTTGATAGGTTCGCCACCTCGCCTGATCCAGACATTCATTACCTCACTGTACATCAGCCGAAGCTCCATCTAGCTACTCCCGATCTGGGGGCGTCTGCATCGAATTTGAAAGACCATCGGGCACTCCTGTTGATACCTTACAGTACTGTACGAAGTAAGGTTGCCGATCAAAGCTGCACGCCCGCCTTGATCACCACTTGACGCGCAGAGCACCGCCCTGAGATATTTTGGTTTCCCACCCTCCGGCCCGCCCTGTTTTGGACAATTGTGAAGATATATCATCCCAGCGGAATTCGTTAGATTTCATCTCAAATCCAAGGGATCACAGGCGCCAAAACACAGTCGTCGATTTTGCAGACACCTTCGGACGAAATCACCTTTTATCCACCACTCAAAATGTCTTCTCGGTCCTCCCACCGATCGTCATCGTCGTCCTCCTCGGCCGCCTCTTCTCCTTACGGCGGCGAATCGTACGTGCAACCCCGTGTTGAGACACTTCGCTGCTCGCGATGCGCCAAATGCGTGGAAATCGTGGTGTCGACCTCGAGCGATGGACAATTACGAGTCGGTTCGAATGATGCCACCGCCAGCGGCATGGTTCGTTTCGGCCACAACTTATACTACTGCGAGAGATGTGCTCGCATGGTCGGCTACGCTTGAGACATGATGGATCGATACCAGGCAGACAGAACTGGTATGGACCACAGAACACACGACCGATTTTTGGGAAGACGTCACTCCGCCCATCATCAGTAGGACTGTACCTCGAACGAGGTGGACCACCAACAGCATCCGAATCTGGACGCTCAATAAACATGGACAAACTCTAAATGCCGTGATGCCACGGAAGAGCAGACCACGGAATAGCCAAGCCTAGACCAGCTCTTCAGCTACTCGAGACGAGAGCAAGTTGTTCCATATGGATATCACTCGGAGCACGACTCATGGACCCTTCTCATCTCAGAGAGGTCGGAGGAGCGTTCTTGCAGATATCCTGCATCTGATATGCAAGCCTCGAAACGACCCAGCCAGTCATGTCCTGCCACCGATGCAGGCATTTCAACCATGAGTGGATTGCTTACAACGTTGTAAGCATACCAGCTTCGAGAAGACATTCCACCGCAACTCAAATCTTCCAACTACGTCATCGAGCTGGCGCAAAGCAATGCTCTCTCCCCTTTCTGGTGGTGGGGAACAATTCTGGAGGTTGAAGGTTGACAGGAGCAAATAGGAAAAGCAGGGCCGCAAGGGGAAATCTGATAGCGAGGGTCTTTTTTTGGCTTTTGTTACTGTAGGCCTGCAAGACAGCACTTGCGGCCTTTCTTAGCTCGGGGTCATTGGATGGGCCAAAAGGATGATATGGATGTGCCTGTACTGTACGAACGAAAGATCTCCACGAGAGCTCGGATTGGGAATGGGTAGAAGGCAACGGGCTATCTTTCTAGGTCATTTTCCCTTCTTGTCAGACCAGTTAAATCACAATAATTCCTTTACCACGTCTACCCTATCGAGTAATTGTGAACTCGATTCTCCTCCTCCCGACTCCTCAACCCAAACCACGTGACCAACCCCCTCTTAACGTCTCCACTCCATCTCGCCTCTCGGCCCCAGCAGTTCAAGCAGTCATCTGATTTACACCCACCATCGACATTTTACGTGGCACGAAGTTTAGATGTGTTGTGCTCGGCGACTTTTTCGAAGTGGGAAATGCGGTTGAGGGGTTTTCGATGGTCTGAGGATGGCATTGTGTATCCTCCTCCCGACCGGAGAGGGGTGTTGGCCTGGTGCAGACAGAGCACTTGGAACAGTGTCCGATCGGAGGGGTGTGTCCTAAAGAGGACACTAAACAGACCTCGGACGAGCGCCCCGGGTGTATAAGGGTTTCACCGCACGCTCTTATAGCTTGACTAGCGTCAGATTGCGGAGGATATGTTCAACTTCACCACAGTAGATATCAATGCTCTAACGTCTCCTTCATATTGACAAACACAGGAGAGGTACAGACGGTGCTTAATGTAAAACAAATTCTAGTTCAAAATTACTCTTTCCTAATTTGGAAACCGGCTTGCATTGAAAGTATAAAGTCTGTTTTATTGGAGAATACTTACTAAGGACAGACCGCGTTGGGTATGCAACGAGTACTTCTTTGTGATCAACTCTTCCTTGTCGAAAATTCGACGTAGAACGAATATAGTTTTCAAAGAAGCCTCCCTTCCTTATTTGGGAATTGCCATGCAACAAAAGCGGTATATTGACCCATTTGGCAGAAGCACATATCATCTCCTCATATGCCAACCAAACCTGCCAGGCCGCTTGAATTGGAATGTGCCCACGACTATCTACCGGCAGTGCAAAATTGACTTGTTTCGTAGCTCGGCTCACCCGGCTGAGGGAAAACACTTCCATAGACATCAACCCCAAGCCACCAAACCACATGACCAGGCAGTCAACTAGGCGTTACACAACGCTGAGCCAAGGGCCGACAGTCGACAAGTAAGGCCGGTGGTCACTGCAAAGTCGACTTATCTCAAACCGTAAGGGAGCCCGCATAATTCCAAATGCTAGGCTCAATACCAATAACTCCCGATCCTGCTCATGACGAGGAGTGGTTCTGTTTTTGGCCGAGGCCAACGCCCACAATGAAGCTGCTGCTTTTGATGTTCGTGCGGTGGAACTCTTATCAGCAAGCCACAAGAGCGCCTCGCTTATTTTGCGCCCCCATTAGTATATCCCGATCACACTTCTCACGTCATGTACGGTCCTGGCCGTATTGCTGGAATAAGACATCTATGTATTTGGAATCACACTTACGCCTTGCTGATTCTTTCTGCCTAGACTACCTTAACTTACACTATCACGAAAGTTGATTGGGATAGGCCGGCATAATGCCTCAGGGGATGGAAGCGTAACTCGTAAGTGAGATCTTCCGAAGAACATTAACATACCATGGGAGTAAGTTATACCCCGCTTATTCTTAAAATTTCGGCCAATTCTCTGATTATATCATCTCTTTTCCCTCAGAGATACCCCCTTAAGATTTACAGCTCAGAAGCTAAGCGGAAGAACTCAAAGTTTGAAAGGGAGGCGCCAAATCGCCAGTACGGAAAGGGGGCCAAGACAATGCGAACAGTACCTGGCTTATGTCTCATGTCAATAAACTGTTTGGGCTCTATTCGATTTCTTTTTCGAGTAACGACAAATACCTTGGGAGCAATTCGCAGTCTTCCAGTGTGGGAATCCAGCCAGAGCCTCACAAACTTGGAACATACCACACACCCCCGGTAAGCTTAGAGCTGACAGGGAGGCCAGAGCACCACATAGCCCTTCCCAATTCGCTTTCCAGCAATCGCGGTTGTTATGATTGCCCACAAAAAACCAGCCGCCCCATGTCCGATATTCTCTTCAGGCAGCATTCAGAACCGTGTTCCAGACTTAGTTCCCATTCCTCTTCAATCGAGAGGATACTCTGTCCCAAGAAGTGCCTTATGGAAGTTGCCCACATATCAGCCATTTGCTCGATCATCTATTGCCTCACTCCTATCTTCTTAATCCTCGATGTTTCGCCTATGATGTTATCAAGGAGGTCGTCTTGGAGCTTTCAAATGTATTGGAATCGAGCTCCCCGGGATTCAAACCTCCCTTTGAAACAGCAAACTCAACGATCAAGTAGTGCCTTTGGCTTGTTCAGCAATTCCCGTTGCTAGTTAACTCTTGTTCGAGCTTTGCCGAATGCCATCATATCCCTTCTTTCGCCACGACTCCTGGTACTTAAAGCGGAAATAGAGGTACAAGGACTACGAAAATATCCCTGAAGTGTTCACTAGCGAATATATGTAGGATTGTTGCAGGCAAGTGCTCAACCGCTCGAGATCTGGGGAGAAGAGGGTCCCGAAGACATCAAAGAGCATCTGCTCCCCATTTGTACTACACGCGCACGAGCAACACAAGCGAGAACGGATTCGAGACACCTCCTGATTAGAGATCTTGGGAAATATCCAGGTTTGAAGGCGTACTGCCTGGAAGAGCAGAAGGGGTTTAGTGATCCTACCTCAAGAAGAATCCAGCTCAAGAAGACTACTGGTCCAAGAGTCCCAAAAATAGGTTTCCATACTTGATGAACGTTTGCGTAAACTTAAATCCCTTGATACCGCCTGCGAACACCCAGAGTCCCAGGTGCAACTGTGATCACTCCCACGTCGTTGCACTTCGCACCTCATGAAGCGACGAAGTCTTCAAACAGGGCAGGGAGAAAGCACGCTCTAAACTCCACGTGGCTGCTTATGAAGATAAAAATTCCAAACTTTCTTCTCCTTATTTCTATATTCTGTTGCACGTCGTATCTCGAGAAGCGAGAACTCAACAGTTCTGCAAACCAACTCCAAGCTCTACAACGCCTGCTTACCAACGCAGAACCCCAACCGCTTTCACATCACTCTCACATTCTGTTGCACATCGCACTTTGTGAAACAGTGACTTTTGATTGACAAAGGGAGGGCCAAAAGAGCGCGACGATGAATCATTACGCCTCAACAAGGTTTCGCTTTGGCCGACAGACAAAGGGGTTCTCATTCTGGTTGCCCTGAAGCAGCCGGATGAACACGAACAACACCTTTGATTCCCCACCCGAGCAACTAATAGGGAAGTCATTGAAACTTTGTTGCATGTCGGCACTTGTGAGACATCATAAAACCAGCCGTAGGTTTATCGTCTAGGCCAAAAGCAAGCGTGCAAATGCCGGCTGCCTTTGTGTGTTGCCAGGGCCAAGTTCTTTGTCTCTGGCAAGGACCCACGATAGATATCTGCTATGATTCCACGCGCTGGATTATCCCCCCGAGAAGGCTCGAAGACGGATTCGACATTCCAGATCGAGCGAGATTGCACCCGTTCAAGGCAACTTGCCCCCATTTGTGGCAAGTCCCGAGTTCCAGTATACGACTGCTCGGCTGCTAAGCACACACAGAGAACGACGAGCGGTGTGGCGAGAATATCTGTCGTTTTGGGAAGGATGGCCGGATGGAGCCACTTATGAGGATAATAGGGGATTCGCTAGCCAAAGTTGAAGCCCAACCCAGATCAACTGTCTGCCGCGACAAGAGGCTAGAGATAGCCGCCGAACTTGAGCTTGCCTCTTTCCGTCCCAAAAAGATCGTCTTCGGGCCAATCGTATAATATTATGCATGTGGTGCAGCATGAGTGAATATGGCTTCTCGAATTTGCAACAGACTTCTGGCAAGACTTCTGGAACTTTGTCTCGGGGAATCCTCCAGGACGCATACGGGGGGTAGTGTCGAGAGTTCTAGTACGTGATCAATTGACTCGTTTCCGGTGGCTATCTTCTGAGCTTCTCATACATGGAGTGATTCTCAAGCTATGACCTGAAATATTGGGGCGCCTCGAACATGTCTAGAAGGAATGAACGGTCCCAAGTAACAGGAGGGAATGTATGAATTCTCTGGCTAAGAACAAAGTTTGTAGCTCTATATTCACAAAAGGTTTCTCTATGAGGCTAAATAACAAAGATCTCCGAAGTAGATGGGAAAGGGGAAAGCAGCTTCACGTTGTCCATGTCTAGCCTTTGGAAATTTTTCCTAACGCCCGAGGAGAAAACATGGTCCATTTATACAGACCTGTAAAGACCCTCGCTTCAGCCGGCCATCCGTAACACCTTATATACCACTGCCATTCCAAATATGCATCTTGAGCATCCGCCCAACCATAGAGAATCAATCTACGCGCTAAGAGGATCTGTTTGTGCCAGCAGTCTTGCTCTCCAATCATTACACACCTCCTCGAACCCACCCACGACGTCCCCACAGACACCTGCACATTCTCTAGCGCCGAGTCTTTCACTCCAGTTCCCTCGTTGTAGCCACAGCTCGCCTTCTTCTCTTGCCTCTTCTTCACGTTTCATCTCCGCAACAAGCTCGCGAGCACTTCGTAATCGACGGGTCGCAGTTGTCGTCGTCTGGCGAGACATGTGTAATGTATCCGAGAGATAATTGAGGGTTTGCACTAGGTCTGCTGTAACACCGTGGAGCTGGGTCAACGAATTGAAAGCTGCAGTTGTAGGCCGTGGCATGCTTTCGTTGAGTGTGATTAGGAGAGGCATTATTTCATTGATAAATTCTTCATCTGGTGGCTGAACGAGTGGAGTGAACAGGGGATACGCTAGGGATTGTAGAAGTCGGGTCTGATGTAGTAGATGTGTTGAGAGTGCGGTATGAGCTGTGATAAGTCTGTAGCGGATTAGCACACGAACTCAAGTTGATGAATTTAGGAGTTATACCTCGTAGCACCACCCTCAACTCCGGATTGTCCACTGAGATCCTTCAATCCATCTACCACTCGCTGTACAACCCCGTCTCTATCCGTCCCATTATTTTCTGTTCCCCTCCTCGCAAGACTCTCGACCTGATCCATCCTAGCAACCAGTCCGGGTGGCATACCAGGAGAATCCAAGTCGGAATCGCCCCCATAATCACTCCCATCATATTCGCTCGGCTGTCTCCTATGACCTTTGCTCATGGGCGCTGGGGGGGTCAAGTTCATAGGTTTCGAAGGAGCATCTACAGGCGAAGACGAGACATCCACACCACTGTCTCTTGTTGGCTCCCCCACCCCTCTTGCTTCCTGAAAATTCATGTCTGGCTCGTCGTATTCTCCTTCTAATTCGTCCTCATCCCACGCACCCGCCAACTCGTCCGCGAGATTTCCGAGCCCAATTCCTGCCGGTGTAGGTCCCCTATTACTGAAGACATCTATATTTATTGAATCCGAGCGATTTAGGCTGTGTCGATTGCTAGGGGTCGTTGGGGAGTGTATGGAGGCTTTGGAGTTTCTGCGAGGGCTGAATTCGTTCCCGTAAGAGAGCGGCGTTGCGAAAGAGAGGTCGATGCTATTCGAGGTATTCCTCTTGTGCCGTGGCGTTCGTGGTGAAGACATCTTGAAGACGTGTGTAAAGGAGTGGTAGTCGTCCAGTTTGAGACGGATCTGCTTCGCAGACGAAGGAGGCAAACCTTATAGTATCATCCAGCGAATGGCCCCAAGTCGCTTCGTTTCTCGGAAATGATGGCAGCTTCGTTATGTGAGTGTGGATGACCTAATGCGAGATCTATCGAGGTGAACACGTCGAAGGAAAGAAGGAATGCGCGCTGGCAGATCTGAGGTCGCTTCTCTTGTTGTTCTCGAGGATTCACCGTCGACGTGGTGATGGTGACTGGGATGCCGAGTCCTGCGTACTGTCCTGTCACCTTAACAACATTGCTTGTCTATAGTTTCGATATTTCCCCAGTGGATTCGCGATTGGCGGTGTTGTACAACGTTGTACTCCGTACCCCTGTCTTTATCTGCGAGATTGCAGCAATGCGTTCTCGATAACAGTACTCGATAGGAGCCTCCGACTTATAGACGACTAGATGGCTTTGCTTGGAGGGAGAGTGCTGATTTCTCGATATTCCTGCATGATCATTCATGTCTCTAGCTAGGGATCCGACATTTAGGGCAAATCATAGTAGCCTTATGAAAGAATGAATGTAAATATAGCTTTCTTATGAGATTTGAACCCCTGTAGGTACGGTTGTAAATGTATCTCGCTTCCCCAGCCCCCGAAATTCCCCCGTCCAAATATCAAAAGCTTCACCCACCCCACACCTCTCATCCCACCAAACCACCACCTGCCAACACCCTCAATCTCCCCTTCCCCCTCCCCCTCCTATCCCCTCTAGCCATGACCTCGCTCCGCCCCTTCCACGCCCTCGATGTCTTCACATTCAACACCACAAACCTGGATCCCCTCACCGAGACCTACGACCTAAACTTCTACTTCTCCTACCTCGCCCGGTGGCCACACCTCTTCAACGTAGCCGCGAACCACGATGGCTCAATATCTGCTTATAGTAAACTTCCTTATCAAACCCTACCCTAAGAGAAAAATAAATAGAGGGAGAAAAGCTAACATGTGCAAAAGTAATGGGCAAACTCGAATCCTCCCCCTCACACCTCGCCCTCACAAAATCCCCCCACTACCTCCCCTACCACGCCCACATAACCGCCCTAACCGTCTCCCCCTCCTCGCGGCGTCTCGGTCTCGCGCGGACACTCTCCTCCTCCCTCGAGATGGCGGGCGACACCTACAACGCATGGTTCGTTGACCTATTCGTGCGTAAAAGCAACCTCGTCGCGCAAACGTTATACAAGGGATTAGGATACAGTGTGTATCGAAGTGTGTTGGACTATTACAGTGATGATCCGACGGATAGGAGTAAGGAGGGGGAGGATGCGTATGATATGCGGAAGCCGTTGAGGAGGGATGTGGGGGGGAGGCATGTTAGGGAGCGGGGGGAGGAGTTTGAGGTTTTGCCAGAGGATGTGTGGTGAGAGGGATGCCTGTGGATATGCCGAAATCGCAGGAGATACTCAGTCACATCACGCAGTATTAATTGCCGCGGAGTCTGCCCCTCGACGCCGAGACAATGCCAGGGCAGAACGAGCTATACTGCCCACGCAAAATGGCGCCCCCATTCCTCCATATGTGAGGCAAGGCCTTGGAGGGAGACGCGCGAGAACGGCAAGGCATCTATTTGTCAAGTAGAGGCTGGAAGGCCCAAGGTGAATGATCCAGCTGGTCTTCAATGGAAAAGATAAATTAAACACCAATACTGAAGTATTGCGGCGTTCTCGTCTACGTCTTGTTGAAATACAGACCCACTTCGTTCTCTGGCACCACTACCCTTTCACCCAACCTGGTATTTTCTGGAGAGAAGGTGGTCGGTAAGACTCCGCCAAATATGGGGGTTTGACTTGTAGCAGGAGGTCTGAGCTTAAGCTTCGTCTTCGTATAGCTTGTTAAAGGTTGGGCACATGTTTGGGCATTTTCTTCTATTTCAACGGCATTGCCTACTGGCTTTGTAGACTGAATCTCCGTGTGCTGGTAGTCTGTGTTTTCTTCCTCTCCTCACTTGATATCATTGAATTGATGTTCTAGACGCTGCAATTCGTTCTGGTGTTCGAGTAGCGTTCTGAGTAAGTGCTCGGCCGTTTGTTGATATTTGGCTTTGATCCAAGTTGGAGATCTTGGCTGAAATAAGTTCTGATGCCGTGCTAGTGTCTGATCCAGCTCTTCAGGAACAAGGTTTGAACTGCAAGTTCTCGTCCGGGTAGCTCGCGCGCATCGTTTGGGCTAGTATTTGCAACGGCCAAACTTTGCATCGTGGTTCCCACCCTAAAGGAGGTGACCTCCTGTTCGCTGCCGATGTTATCCCTAGGTCGACTTTTAGGAGTGCGAGACGAGCCCGTTGACAACATAGGCCAAGGCGAAGGAGCGTCATACTGCACCCTGCGTTGGAATCCTTGGGGCCTAATCAGACCATGAATCCCTGGCGTCCGATTAAAGAAATCTCTGTTTTGCCATCGCGTGCTCCTCTTCATGGGTCTTCCTCGGAGTATTCAGCCCCAGAAACGGATGTGCATTATCGATGGGTGATTCTTCGTCAGTCTTCGTATTTCTGAAAGCTGGTTCTCCAAACCGATTGGACAAACGTCGACCAAAACCCGTCCGCGAACTGTCTCGACGAGCTATTTGGGTGTGGTAAAGAGGTTGAGAATTTGGAGTGCTTGAACTAGCCAGGCTCTGTAGATGCGGAATGTGTGATGCAACGGTCCCTCGAGGAACATCTTGTCGTTTGGAAGCATGCCGAGGAAAGGCGCGCAGTGGAGGTGCTGGTAAGGGCGAGATGGACCTGTCACTTGGGGTGTATTCTGCTAATGTTGATGGCCACTGAAACGTCATGGCCGAGTCAAGAAGTCGGCTGGAATGAAGACATCGAGGGTCTGATAACCGGATGTCGGTGATCAAGCAATAAAGAATGTGGAATATAAGATGTCAATGCAATGAACCAAACATGGAGGGGACTGTTGATCAAGAAAAGATGGGACATGAATGGGGTAGGTTGGTGGGCTCACTAGTAGCACATGCCTGAAACATGCCTCCCAAGTTCGATTCTGGACAAAATGAAGGAGAACTAAGGAAATTGAATTAATCTGACCACAGCGGTCTTTTCATAGAATGCATTTACGAAACAATGATGTACATGGATGCTGGATCTATAATTCCTTCTTCCATCTCAGAGATAGGAATGGGCGCTTCACTTCAAAACCGCCTGCAAGCTCTCCAGGACCTGTGAGGCTGTTAGTCGTAAATATCACAATTGGGCTGTCAAACTTACCTCCAGCTCAATCTTCGCCTCGGCAATATCTTGCTCACTACCACTTCCTCCAACAATCTTCTGTGCTTCCGAAATTTGCGAACGAACCGCATCCGCGCTGAAATCCTCCAATGGGAAACCCTCCACAGCATTAATGCTCAATTCCGAGTTTGGCTGAACAATGGCAAATCCTCCAGATACTGCAAGTTCCCATCAGTCAATCGTATCCTTGTTGGGGGACCTGGTGATCCTACAGAAGAATTGCTTGCTTCCGCCACTCTCCTCAATGACCTCCACCAGTCCAGGCTTCAGCTGCTCAATCGAAGGAACGTGGTTTGCGAGGACGCCCATCTCGCCAGACTCTGCTGGAATGTTGACTTGGACGACATCTTGTGACTTGTAGATGGACTGTTTGTTGACATCGTGTTAACAAGGTATTCCCTCCATTGTTCCTTCCCCAGAGCGATTCCATGTTCGCAAGACAGGTGGTTCTTTTCAATGGCATGCTATCATGTTCTATATCGTGTTTCGAACGTACCTGATGTGGAAGAGCCAAGCTCAACTTGATCTGTTGCAACCAAAGTCATCAGCAGCCATCAGTTAAAACCTGTTCCAGGGATTACCGACCTTGTCTGAGACGGCCTCAGCATATCCTCTGCGTTGGAGAGGGGCCCTAATAGCTGCGGGACGCGCTCGCAGAGCCGTACGTGCAATACGGAGAGTGTTCATGATGTGTTGGGGTATCAATTGGAATTGGCGTGGTTAGACCTTGGTGAGAGCTCTTTCGCTGAGGTTCAATTCACATTCCATACCTAGCCAAATCGAGCTTAGCGTAGAAAGCACGTGTCTAATCCACGTGAAGTTGATGACGTTTTTGTACTCGAGGCATGGCCATCACTTCAAAATTTGATGTTTTCGAACTTTAAAATGACTGGTTTCTGCTGCTAGAATCAAATACGGTTGGTCACGGAACGGGGATAGACACGTGATTAGCCTCGCGAGAGCTTCATCTCTTGGCGAGGATTGAGGAAACTTCAACTCGTTTCTGACCGAGATAGTACTCCGTAAGCCGTGCCAAGCGGGCAATTCTCAGCCACCGCAGTTTCATCAATGAGCCCTCACTAACTATTCAGCACACTGGCCACAGATATGACCCGGGAAGAATAACCGCAGCTGGCGTCACTGTCAAGTCACATTGACGAAGGGTCGTGAACCCCTGGCTCCCTTTCGTCCATGGAAACTGACTGGAGGCCATTAATCCCTCAGTGCAGCTCATTCATCGAATGAGGAACATTCATTGCCGTATGTATGCAGTGAGCGGCAACAGGTTTCAGTCGTATCTCATCATCCGACCTCTTCTGCCCTACTGTACTGTATGAATACAAGTATGCGGGTCATGATGCGGCGGGTCAAAAGAGCGGTCGAGGAGTCAATCCACCAATCCCGAGAGGGTTGATCGGAGGCTTTGGCTGGTAAAGCATCTGACATACGGACGGTATATGGTGCAGTTTCGTCTCAAGTCGCTTGCGAGGAGCGCGCAACTGGGCGGTTCCACGATGCAGCAGAAGAGACAATATCGTGGGCCGTTCGTGTGCGGTAACGTGACCATGTCTCTGGCTGTGATCATTTCCACCGGTCTAGTGGATGATACTCGCTCAGGGGACGTAGTAAATTAACATGAACGGTGTTCGGCTTTGTACTTTGTGGTTAGGAACAACCCCGCTTTGAGGCCGTCATAAGAAGTTGAAGCCGTCTTGGCCGCATCAGTGCAGAATGCAGATGGATGCTGGCGATGCTTGGTACGAGTTTAACTGACAACGGCTAGCCATGGCACTGCGTTGGTATTTTCGGTAGCCGCCAGTCGCATACGGAGTACTACGTTGTATCGCACACATTCACATATCACGTGATAAGCCACGTGAGATGACGACTTGACGAGGAATGCTGGTAAATGAGTATCCTCATCTAGTCCGCATCGGGTAATCTCAAATCTCCAATTTCCTGGCTTGGCTTCCGCTTCCGCTTGGCGGTGTGAAATGTTTCATCCAAACATTTCGCATCGGCAAGCGAAAGGGCAACGCGGGCAACGAAGAAGCGATCTCGCTTACTGCATTGCTGCATTTCTTCTCACCACCTCTCGCCTCTCATCTCTCACCTCTCACCTCTCACCTCACCTTCACCTCTCATCTCTCACCCCTCCTCCTCCCCCTCCCGTGTGAGCACACCCTCTCACGCAGCACCAGGCGCAGTGCAACCGTCGCCCCCGCCGAGCGTCTGACACGCACACAAAAGCTCGATCTGTCCCTCCTCTGCAACGAGGTGAGAAATCACAGGAATCTTCTTGTCCGTCGCCCAAATACGTACAGTAGTACGAACGAGTAGAGATCGTAGGCGTGGCCAACGTTCGCAGTCGCGCCTCGCAACACCAAGTTACCAACCACGCCAAGTCACCCAGCTTGTCTGACTAAATCCATTCTCTCTCCCACCACTCCCACTCTCACCACTCGTCGATTTGTCCGCAGGATCATCATCCTCTCACCCCTCGCATTTCCCGCCATTTATTCGCATCCTTCTTTCCTACTGTACTGTCGATCTTCCCCCCAAGGACCACCATCTGAACAGAGCGTTCGTTCGTTCGTTCGCACAACGTATTTTCATATCAAGTCAACATTCCGAAACACCTCGTCCTTTCTGCTTCTACGAAGGATACCTTTCACCCAGATAGCATGGCGTTGCAATTATAGCAGTACGGTCCCTAGGGACGCCATAAACCAACGGTTTACAAGTTGACCTCCTCGAGGTCGCCAACGACGTCAATCATCTCCCTTTTCTCGAATTGTTGTTAGTTCCTATCGATTACGACTATCACGAAACTCGAGACGATTCACCTTGCGTTCGTATTTCCCGCCGTTGTACCGCCTCGCGAAATCTTCCGTCGTCCAATTTTGCCACTACTTGCGAAGCGGGTAACCAATTCAAAAATCAATTTACAAAACACCTAATACCTCGAAGACGTGCCGCTTATCGATATCCTTAATCGCGACCTATCGATCCGAATAATACCTACTCTACCTCTTGTGTACACGTCAATTCCTCCAAGATGGGATTGCAAGACTTTTTCAACTGGCGGCCACAGTCGGCTACCGCCACAAGCACAACAGCAACTGCGGATGAAGAGCTTCCTGCGGAGGCCGACGAACCACCAGATCATCGTTCTTCAAATGAACACTCACAAAAGGACTTCCACAAGACCGCAGTACTAGCTAGAGTCATCCAAAAGGAATCACTCCTGACGAAGGCGCTTATGAAGACTCCAGAAACAGAGACATCCCAACCCGAAATTCGTGTGCCAGCCGACCTCACTCGCCGACGCTCTATGGCCAGCAATGCCAGCATGGCATCAACAGCAGAACTTACCAGCGACGGTGGCTTGACCAGTCCAGCCCGTACCAACACGCCTAGCCCACCTCCCCCAGGAATAATCTATGCCAGCTTCGGCCCCTATTCTCTTGGTTCGAAGACCATTCCACCCCCTACTTCGGCCGCAAACCTCAATCCGAAAGTGTCCGATGTTCCCCCAGGCATGATCATTGTTTCTCCCAAAGCCGTGGAACCGGTGGCTCCGCCTAAGAAGCGTTGCATTACCTTCGCCTGTGGAGCAGCGAAAGCACCCAAACAAGCTGTAGTCATCAGTGCTCCAGAGCCAGCTGTAGCAACAACAGAACCTCCCAAGCGTCCCTGCACGATTAAATTTGCTTGCCCTGGACCGAGGCCTTCTGAGAACGCAACCAGCATTCAACTGGATTCCACCAAGGTTAAGACTGTCGAGGCGCCAAAGAAATCTCCGAGTCAGTCATCGTCAATGCCTAGGATATCCCCGCGAGTCGCACTTCAGGTACCCCCAAGACCCTCCATGGCATCGTCGAGACGCGGATCTCAAAGCCCCACGACCCTCAGAATGAAACCCAAGTGCATTGTTACTAAACCCATCTTGCAACCATCCGAAGCGACTCGATTTCACGAGTTTGCTAGCGAAGACCCTCGAGATGATGACTGGATACGCGAGGAGCTCGAGGCCTCCAAGAAATTGACTATCAATGATACTCTTAAAAAGGAGAATGCAATTCGGCAACTTGGAAATGAAGCCGAAGAGGAGGCACTAGAAGAAGATGGCGAAGAGGAGGATGATGATCAAGACGTCAGTTATTCAGAGGACGACGATGAAGAATCCGACGACGGAGACGATGGAATTTCCGATGGTAACGAGACCGACAACGAGGCTGGATTTGGCGAGTCCGATGAGGATAGCGATGCTGAAGGCGAATTCGACTTCTGGACTGTTGGCCGCAATCTATCCAATCCTGAGATTGCCGAGGCTTCGACATATCGAGCTTCCGCACACCGAACTGCCTCAACATCCTCAATTGACTCCGTCAGCTACATCGAGACTGCTCTCGGGCTAACTGCTAACAAGCAATCTCGTCGTCGTCGTGCCATGAAGATTCGACCAGGCACTCCTGAATTGCCCGACAGCACCGATTTCGTGTGTGGTACATTAGATGAGGACAGGCCAATGGAGAATGCCTACATTTCTTGTATGACCGCTCGGAAAAATGCCAAACATAAGCAAACACCCCAGGATATCGACCCTAGCTTTCCTACGTCGGATCTAGAGAAGTCAGAGGACGAGCTTGATCTCAAGGAGTCCGCTCGTGATAGCGATGAACACGTGTGGCTTCACGGGAAATTTGAAGAGTCGGACAACGAGGGGCGACATCGTTCCACCCGTCGGAAGTCTCCGATTGTTTCTCCAAGAAGATTTCAGTCTCCTCCTCCGCCACGAAGACTCCATTCTCCACCGCCGCCAAAACATAGGCATCGGTCAGCACCACCTCGGAAACTATTTGGGCACTCACCGAGACGTGTGCGTTCGCCCCCTCCAACCCGTGCTATTCGGTCTCCAGCAGCCTCCCCCGAACAAGGCACGATTGTTGCTCTCAATTTTATTCCACTAGCATCTCGACCTGGTTTAACTCATACGAAGTCCCTTCCCCGTGCTCCCAACATGTTTGGTCGCCAATACCAAGCGTCTCGCATTGCCGCTGCCGCTGGTCTCACTTTCGATAGCACCGATGCACCAGATGGACACGTACGTGGTGCCATTGATATTGTCAAGGGACTGGAGCAGAAGCGCCAGCGCCGCAAGGAAAAATTCATCCAAAAGCACTGCAACCGCAAGAGGGTGCAGCCGGAGCGTCGGCCTCAGCCAGGCAAGGGTGCAGAGAGAATGCGCGAACTAGGTCTTCTGATGGCCGGCAAGACCGAAGCCAACGACCCCTATATGATGTCTGCTTAGACCCCCAGAAAAGCGATTGGATTGACGGCACAGACTGTCTTGCACAAAATTTTGATTCATTTGTAGATAACCTTTTTTCTTCTCGTCGCCCATCACATACCCTTTCGAGATTACCCTGATGTGGTTTTTTGTATATACCATTTTGTCATTACTTTCACTGGGAGCCCGTTGGAGATCATGAGCGCATGGGAAGGTTCTCATCTCTGTACAGAACAACACACATTTGGATGTGGCCGTCGTTTGGGCCCGTTAGCATAGCAGGGCGCCGGCAGCATTTTAAAGGGAGTCGATCGGTGATCTGTCAGACCAGTCTCAGGGGCAGGGGAGCCATTCTCAGGAACTCATCGTTTCTTTGTTTTGAGGAAGAACCCAATCATGAGTTTCTTATTGTCATAGCTAGTCAATGAAGAAAACTCCTTGAAAGCCAGCTGAGGTTCGTGATTCTAAGGTGACCTTGATTTTACTTGCGGTATGGGTATGAATATCAGGTTACGCTTGTCACCACGTTGACCATTGTGACGCCACCATCGCAGTGACACCATAGATCGTTCTTCTCTGCGACAGTCAAGATTTTTAACACATGTTTGAAGGCAAAGTTAGGGTGGCTCTATGAATGCATACTACATTTATTTGGATCAAGTTGCCTTGTGCATTTCAAGACAGAGAAGGTTAAAATAAGAGGAAGATAACTATTATAGACAACACGTTCAACCCTATTTTCCTCAAAGTGATAGATGCCTCCTTCTCCGAGTGCTTAACTACCTAGTCCGTACAAGGTGGCGATACATTCGTGAGCATGGGAGGCGGATCGACCTTGTCAATGAGGCCGAAAGCAGACTAGCGCGACTCGGTCAACGCCAGATCATACTTCTCTATCTTTGAACCTTTGAAATATCACCCAAGAAATAAATCTTTCTGCCATAAACCTTCGCACAACCAAACAAGAATTTCTTCCTGCAAACTCAAGGAATCTCCAAGATGTGGATCGTCAACTGGTGTATGTACACAGCAATCTCTCCATGATTCAACCCTAGGCCGTTCTCTAGAGATGGGAAGCTGACACTCACTTCTTAGTCTGGGATACTCTTGCCTCCCTTGGGCTCCTAAACAAACATGCGAAGCTTCTGTTCCTTGGTCTTGACAATGCGGGAAAGACGACCCTATTACACATGCTAAAGGTGCGTTTATAGCAGATTGCAGATGGTTTCATGCAACGCCGTCCAAATCCACTCCCGATGCCTCTCCAGTACGAGAAGGAGAGCAGCACTTGTTAACAACTTTCTCCTGCCAGAACGACCGAGTCGCGATTCTCCAACCTACTTTACATCCAAGTCAGTAGCCATTCACCCGTTGCGCTTGTAGCTGCAACAACAGCACACGTGCTAACAGCTAGATAGCCTCGGAAGAACTCGCAATCGGAAATGTCAAGTTCACAACCTTTGATCTCGGAGGACATCAACAGGGTATGCAAACTCGCCAACTCCTTTCGATGCCCACCATTTCCGAACCAAAGCTTACATTTGAATAGCCCGTCGTCTCTGGAAGGACTATTTTCCCGAGGTCTCTGGGATCGTTTTCCTCGTCGATGCGAAAGATCACGAGCGTCTCATCGAATCGAAGGCTGAGCTTGACGCGCTTTTAAGCATGGAGGAGCTATCTAAAGTACCATTCGTGGTGTTGGGCAACAAGATCGATCACCCAGATGCAGTCAGTGAGGATGAATTGAGACATCAATTGGGTCTGTACCAGACAACGGGCAAGGGAAAGGTTCCTCTTGAGGGTATTAGGCCGATTGAAGTCTTCATGTGCTCAGTTGTCATGAGACAAGGTATGCCCCCTCTTGGAATTTCTTTATGCAATACTGATTCGGACTAGGTTATGGCGATGGTATCAGATGGTTATCTCAATATGTGTAGAAGGGGCTGGTTTATAGGGTGGAAGTGGACAGGGGAGGAACACAAAGACAAAGCGGCTCTTGACAGAGAATGTTACGATGGACGGAGTTTAACACAGGTCTATTCCCCATTCTCACGTCAGGCTTTTGAGGTTTTATGGGGGAGTTTCCATAATCGTCTGGGACTAGCTAGAATTGTTTGTACACACCATAGTATTGTGAACCGAAGAATTTTTCATCCCATAGAATGTTTCCAACTCTTGGGTTGTGAAATTAACTTCCATTCCGCAAGCACTTTCTTGTAAATCTCTACTAATGAAGAGATCCTTGCACACCGCACGTCATCAGGCCGAGGCACGCGATTATCGCTCCAAATTGAACAAATCCACACGACCACATTCCAAACCACCACCTCACATTCTTCGCCTTGTCTCGCGTTCCCGTACACAAATAAACAAAAGGCATGCTTCCCACATTATAATGATGTCTCAACTCCCTATTGAAGTAGCACAGTAGCAGTCGCCTAGAAAGAATCAAGTCACACAAACACGATGGCAAACCTCTATCGATCCACGAGCCGTCCTGCGCCGAATGGTCAGGAGGGCTATGATTCAAGCCTCCTGCCGGATTTCGAGTATGAGTTCCTGAGCTATGAGGATGTCATCGCGTTTGCGAATGCGTTGAGCGCGCCGGAATCGTCCGAAGACCTTTCGAGCACAACGACAAGCTTGGGAGGGAGTGAGAGTAGGGGGAGTAACGCAAATGGTTTAGGAGGTACTATTAGGAGTCCTAGTGTGGCGAGTTTGCAGTCTGGGGCGTCGTGCCAGCCGTCGGGGGCTGGAGAGAGGAGAGAGAGTATCTTCATCACGGCGCAGAATGATTGGGCGCCTGTGAATCCGCCGAGGGGGAGTTTGCGGGGAGGTGCGAAGAAAAGCAAGGTTAAGGGACGGTCGAGGAAGCCTAGACGGAGTCGGGATGAGACGAGGGAGGGGTACCTTTATACGCTTCTGAAGTGGCCGTTTCTTGGAGTCGTGGGTGCTTGGGTGGTTGGACTTGCGTTTTGCTATCTGCTTACGAGGCTGTATATTTGGTTGTATGAGCATTTCGTTGCGTGGAGGGGGAAGAGGGAACGTTTGAGGAGGATGCTGCAGAGTGCGAAGACTTATAGGGATTGGGTCAGGGCGGCAAGGGATCTGGATCGATATCTAGGGAATGATAAATGGAGGGAGGATGACACATTCGCTTATTATGACAGCAAGACCGTGAAGAGGGTTGTGGGTCAATTGAGGAAAATGAGGAGAAGGGTTGAGAGTGAGGAGAAGCGCGCTGCTAATGGCTCTACCATTAAGAAGAAAGCGATCGAAGATCTAAAGGTTCTAGTCGAGGCTTGCGTCAAGAGCAATTTCGTGGGGATTGAGAACTCGAGGTTGTATTCTCAGACTTATTACGGAACCAAGAACCTTGTTCAGGAATTTATAGATGAAGGTAGGGCAAACTCTCGTATATATAGAACCATGCTGACACATGATTGTAGTTGAGAAGGGTGTCCGGATACTCGTAGACACTACTTTGCTAGGCGCTGAAGAGAAAAGGCACTCGTTCAAGCGGATGCACACCAATTTTGGTCGCACTGCTCTGTGTCTATCAGGAGGGGCTTCATTCGCTTATTATCACTTTGGTGTGACCAAAGCTCTCCTAGACGCAGACCTTTTGCCAGAAGTCATTACTGGTACTTCTGGCGGTGCTCTTGTTGCTGCTTTAATCGCCACGCGAACCAATGAAGAGCTGAAGAAGCTGCTTGTGCCAGCGCTGGCAGGTCGTATTGACGCCTGTTCAGAACCATTTACAGTATGGTTTCCTCGTTGGTGGAAGACTGGTGCCCGTTTTGACTCCCTGGAGTGGGCGAAGAAGTGTAGTTGGTTCACGAGGGGAAGTATGACTTTCAGAGAGGCCTATGAGAGGACTGGGAGGATCTTGAATGTCTCTTGCGTTCCTGCTGATCCTCATTCTCCCACGTATGTATATGCATTGTGTTGCAAAGAGCTTGGGCTAATATCTTGAGTAGAATTCTGACCAACTACTTGACAGCACCAGATTGTGTCATTTGGTCAGCAGTCCTGGCCTCAGCCGCGGTCCCAGGTATCCTAAATCCCGTGGTCCTCATGATGAAAACACCACGAGGAAATCTCGTTCCGTACTCCTTTGGCCACAAATGGAAAGATGGCAGTCTACGCACAGATATTCCACTCAAAGCACTCAACGTCCACTTCAACGTCAACTTCAGCATAGTCAGCCAAGTTAACCCACACATCAACCTCTTCTTCTTCTCCTCCCGCGGCTCCGTTGGACAACCCGTCACCCACCGTCGCGGCCGTGGCTGGCGAGGTGGCTTCCTAGGAAGTGCCACGGAGCAATACCTCAAACTCGATCTCAACAAATGGCTCAAAGTCCTCAGACACCTCGAACTCCTCCCCCGACCACTAGGTCAGGACTGGAGCGAGATCTGGCTGCAGCAGTTCTCGGGGACCATCACCATCTGGCCCCGCTCCATCACATCTGACTTCTGGCGTATCCTCAGCGATCCCAATCCCAAGCAACTCGCACGCATGCTACATGTCGGACAACAGAGCGCGTTTCCTAAACTACAGTTCTTGGCAAATAGGATGAGGGTCGAAAGGATGGTTGAGAGGGGACGCAAGGAGACGAGGGTTAACGTGAGTAGGGGGAGTATTGGGAGTATTTTGAGTGAGGATGATATAAGGAGTTTGCTGAAGAAGGGGGATGAGAGTAGGAAGGGGATGGTGACGGAGGAGGATACGGACCTCGAGGGTGTCTTGACGGGTGATGAGTTCGAAGCCTTGTCTGCGGAAATGGCGGTTGAGGATGAGGGGCTGTTCATGTCGAAGGTTGAAGGTTGAGCAAGAACTCGCCTTCTCTCTTCCTTCCCATATACAGCTGGGCTACTGCCATCATTGAGAAATAATAGTCTGGATTCTGGAAAGGAAAGTTGTCTTAACGGAGTTTTGGGTAGGGGGGAGGGGGGGCATGGATTGATGACACCAATGCCTGATGAAACATCCTGTGAAGGCTTTTGGGGGGGGGGGGGGTTGGAGTATGCATATTTACTATTAGGATAGAGATCTTTTGATTAATGCAAAATGGAGTTTTTTGAGGATGTGGGGCAGTTAGTTGCTGTCTACACTGCTTTTCTTTTTCCTTTTTTTCTTCTGTCTGTTTTGATTCAGGTTGAGGAGGTTAGTTTAGTTTTGTGGGAGGGGGAAGGGGAGATGGAGTGTAAGGACAAGGACAAGTGTTCGTATTGCAAAGGTGTTGTTGAAGGGCAGTTGTCGAGAGGATGATTGTTGTGCATGGAGAAAGTTGTGGTGGAGGACGAATCATGATTCATTTCTGTTTTTTGTGAAGCAAGTCTTTACAGCTCTCTGAAGTTGGTTCGAGGATGAATGACATACGAGAACCTGTCAAGAGCCGGTGTTATAATACTTCTGCATAGCTGCCTTTTACGCAGTGGATCACGATTTTGCCCCTGGGACTGCTGAAGGCGGTCGCCGATGATCAAGGTTTTATTCATCAATCCTATCAGCGTTCTTGTGAGAAGCAACTTGGCTGGATTGATGAGTTCGTAATAGGTCTCCAAGTAGGGACATGAAACCGACGTTGGAATAGCTCTCGATTATCTCTCGGCAATCGTGTCAGAGGGGTCGGTTTCAAGAGTCCTGGGCATTGCACACCTGAACTCTTTACTGAACTCTTCTCTGGACGCAGGGGAAAGTAGGATCGTGTTGTCTTACGCCGAGGGTACTATCACCTTCATTGAGCCTTCCAGATCGTAGCCAGTGGGCAGTCATCTCATGAGGCGCTAGTGGGTTCGATCAACTTGTTAAGATGAAGCCTTTGCATCCGTGTACCTATCATATTGGGCGTATGCTAGGAAACCCGCTTGCTTCCATGATAGTCGAAGTTTCAGGGGCTAGGGGATGTGCTTCAATTCAATGGCGGCGTATCACGTGCTAGATCGGTTTTGGCGGTAAAATCTCTCGTTGTAATGGATATATTTGATTGTGCACCGATGAGAGATGAGTGGGTGCACGAAATGGTGATTGGGCTCCCAAAAGGACGTCGCCAATCACCATCAGACGGGCAGCAACTCTTATTTTGTTTTGGGAACAATTCGCATCTGAGAAATGCAGGCATGGGTTTCTGGAGAGCGAGGCAGTGATTCTCGTCGGATGGAATCGTTTTGCTCGTGCTCGTGTATTTGAACTACTAATTTCATCTTCTTCTTGTGACGAATGTCATTGTGCTCCAATGAGAGATCTTTGGGCCTATGAAATGGTGGCTTAGATGTCACCAAATTCGCACGCCCAAGAGTTCAAAGCTCTGTTCCACATGCATCACTCTCTGGTCTGCTTATTATCCAATCGTCTTATTTCACTATGCTCCATTAAAAGATGGGTGGACAATGGGATCGTGAGTCTGTCTGATTTGGACTGGGTCAATCACTACATAAGAACTACCATGCATCATGCACTTCGTTACAGTCCTTCTACTACATGCAGCCCGATGTGTTCTATACACTACATGGAAGCATCTGTTCCTTAATCATTCCTAGCTTGTAACCCTTCGTGCTTGCTCTACAAGTATATCGAAGAGTATCTACACCCTATTTTACAACAGTCCCCTTCCCGCAAGTGCACTCGTCGACCCAAGCACCAACCCCTAGGAGAGCCTCTGCCTGAGACATCTGGATCTTTTTATAACTTATGTCGTCTTTCAAAGTTGAAGAGGGATTTGAGGACGTGGTGCAAGGCGTGTATCGCCTGGATGTGGAGTATGATGCGGGATTGCTCGGTTTTCTTAGTGAAAAGGCACGTTAGCAGATGACAGGACCAGAGCTAAGGACTAGTTCAAGTAGTTTCGTAACGTACTTTGGCACCTTTTTAGGAATTGTTTGTTGGATTTTGGATGTCATATTTTTTCCGGCTGCACAGGGGATGTGGAATGAGCAGAGTTTCTTTTCACTTCACTTACAAGAGAAGACATCTTATATCTCGTGGGAGGTTTACTAAGTTCCCATAGTTTATGCCCCGTCCGTACCAGATTTAGCGAGCATGTGTGTGCCTCGCCTCGTCCTAAACAGGGTTTAGAGCATGCTCGCCCTATTAGTTAACATACAGTATTCCTCGGCCTGGCTGCGCTTCTCAGATGTCAGAACCTTAAGTGTAAACAGAACAACGGACTTCCAGCTCTCATTCGTCTGTTTTATTATTAATCAAAGTATACCAAACAGACAGCTTCTACGAAAATCGTCGGCAACGATAGCCATGAGGGCATTCACATTAGAAAATGAGTTTTATTATTTATCAAATGTCACGGGATAAGGGGTACCCTGGATGCTTGAGGCTGCAGACTGCGGTGTTGCAGCACCCCCCCCTAAATATTAAAACGTAGCGCGAGATTTCTACAGGGGATCGCACAGGGGATGAATAGCCAATCCGAGGCAAACCTAATTGCTCCCTGCCTCGGATTGGCTATACAATCCCCTGTAAAAATCTTGCTCTACAGTACGTTTTATTTAAGGTGTTATTTTGTGGATTACCAAGGATTTTTACTCGGGGGGTTTCAACCTATAATTTTAATGGGATCTACTCGAATACAGTCTCACCACCGGCCTAATTTGTACTTTGGAAGTTTCCATGGATATGATTGGTTAAAATTCCTAGTAAAACGCACTGATATTAGCCCCATAAAAGAACATTTAAGCCGGGAGTAATTGTGACATCCTACTATCCCCCATCCTGTTTTATTGTCCTGTGAGTCAAAAGTTGGCCTGATTTAAAATGGTGACTAATCACTAATTCGCCACTCGAACTACCAGGAACCTTCTAGATACGGAAATCTAACTATATTAGCTTAATATAATACGCCAAATACATAGTCATTAACCTAAATTTTAAGGCTGTTCAAAATGGATTCGCGATCCCCTACTCCAGAGATTCCTGACTCTTAAGAGGAAACTATACCTTCTACTCCACGCCAGGCCCCTCAAACCTCTCGAGACGACCAAATTGTAATACGTACAGCCCTTCGATTTAGTATACTATACTTAAGGATTTAGAACGTCTTAAGCGTTACGGAGCGTCAAATTAAATATATAAAAACACACCCACTTACATCACAACATAAGAGAGTAGGAAAAGGGCCAGCTCTTCGTACACCTCAAAAGGCTGCTCTTAAGACATGGCTTTTACAATCACCATCGCACCGCCGCCTCCGCTTCGACCAAATACCCTTCCGAGTACCCTTACTCCAAGGGCTTGGAAATGATGCTATTCATACAGCAATGAAGTCAATGGGCTATGTACGACGTACAGCGCCAAAGAAGGGGTTTTCAAACGACCCTACTGTAAAACGAGAACGTCTGACTTTTGCGCAAGAGGGAATAACGTGAAGTAGAACCCGGCTTTATAACCAGATGTTTTCAGACGAAGTTTGGGCTATAGGAGGTGCACATACCATGTAATATATTACAGTTAAGGCAGACGGGAGCGAGACTTTCCTACCAGAAACCGTAACTCATAAATACTCAAAGGCTCCTACCTGGATGTTTCATGGCACTATTGTAAGCGGAAAGAAGGGTCCCGCTATCTTTTAGGAGAAAGAATAGGGGACGATGAAGTCTTTAACCTATAATGCCTATATTCTCTCTAGAATCCAGGATTTTTTCGAGGCTAATACTAACTATATTTTTATGCACGATAATGCCTCCTACCATCGATCAAAATTAACCCGAGAGAACCTTATACGACGCCATATTCGAATAATTCTATGGCCACGATACTCGCCTGATCTTAACCTTATTAAACACGTATGGAATTAGATGAAGAACTACATCCAAGAGCAGTACTGGTAGGCAGGATACGACGTTACAAAAATTCCACTTGAACGTCTAAAGGCTATTATTTGGGAGGCGTGGGAGGCTGTTCCTAATTCATTTATCGAAGCCTTATTTAAGAGCTGGTAGAGGCGTTGTCAGGCTGTAATTGATGCCCAGGGTGGGGGCCTACAAAATATTGAAAATATACACTTTTTAACCTTGTAAATCAGGCATGGATTTTGTCCCACAGGACAATAAAACAGGGGGGGGGATAGTAGTGTCACATGCCCTACTAGGGGACTCTAGTCACGTGCGAACGTGCCGAGGATTTACCGAGAAGCTCGCTTATTGTCATATATCTTCGAGTTCTGGCTCGATCCTCTCTTTTCTCCTTAGCTTAGTTTTCTTCGAGAAATAGGACCATTTCGTAAGTAATCCTTTTTGTGTATTTGTGAAGGACCGTCACACGAATAGGCTCAAAATCAAAGGATTAGAGAAGGCAGGAATATAGTATAAGAGTTGTATTAACCGTAGCTAATCAACCTCTACTTACTAACTCCTCGGATTTGAACGAGTTAAACTCTACTTACTATTCAACTAGGATCTTCCGAAAAGGGGTGGTTTTAGCTATGAATGGAATGGTAGTAAATTAGGCCGGTAATATGCGCGGAATATCCGATATTTAGGCATTAATGGTACGGTTCCTAACTAGATCCTATCCACGTGATAGGGAAGAAGCTAGGAGGTGTAGGTTTAATTTGCAATAGTCAAGAATAAGCGGACCACGGGGTTGATCACAATAATAGATCTGGAAGATATAATAGTATGATCCCAATTGTTTAATCAAGTTGAGCACGAAGCTCCTATCTAATGGGTGATGACCCAGACTATATAGAACCTTCATGCTCCATGGTCGACAATGTCGCTAATCGACAAAGTCGCATGTCGCAAATGTCGCTCCTCGACAAAAGCGACCTGCATGAGAGTCACGTGACATACCTTACTTATGAAATCCCAGGAGGGTGCCAGACCTTTACAAGCCGGCCCTCCTCATGCGCATACAACCTCCCAAGGACCTGATTAAGCCGGTCCTTGCCTAGGTAAAGAAACGTGATCACCACGTGATCATAACAATTAAAATATATAAGTATATATCCACACCTAAAAATTTAGCTGACAGGTAGTACTAATCCGTGAATATACCTATGGATCTGGAATTCGAAATCTATCTAGGAAGGAACAATCTATCCGAGGAGAGCGACGACTGAACACCTGTACGCGGTGCCCTCTACGAACCTGGAATTAAGCTTTACCTCAGGCTATTGTAATACTATTCTAGAGCTAAGATTTAGTCCTTGATCTACTGATCCTTCGAAGAAACCACGACCACGATTTAACTCGAACCACGAAGATCCTTCGAAGCTAACCCGATTATACCTATCTTTCACTACTATACGAGTTTCGGAATACACTTGTGGGATAGCTGAGGTAGTAGGGTAAAGGGATGTGTTTTTAGGTGTTTTGACGAAAACTCGGATTTGTGCGTGATTACGTAACCGACTTAAGGGTGATTACAAGTGCCTACGGGCCACTCTTTCGAATTAGGGGAAAGCCTACGAGGGGAATACTAGGCGTGAGTAGGGCAAGGAAGGGGTTGAAGGGAAACAGAAGTCTAGGGATCAGAAGGGGGAGGGACTGGAAGGGGACGCGGTTTCTTCGTTG
This sequence comes from Amylocarpus encephaloides, assembly GCA_019669835.1. Taxonomy (NCBI): domain Eukaryota; kingdom Fungi; phylum Ascomycota; class Leotiomycetes; order Helotiales; genus Amylocarpus; species Amylocarpus encephaloides. The sequence goes on from MU251578.1 coordinate 42,175, forward strand.
TTTTCCTTTTGTCTACCCGGGGATCGACCCCTACTAAAATACTATAACACACGCCGAGGATTAATAGATAGTCGCTTAAAATAGGCTACTAGCCTATTAATATTAGCTAGTATAGTCCTTAATAGGGGACTTGTCCCCCGGCTAGGAAAATCTTTCCGGAGTGCTGAAAAAACATCTTGACCTGTAGCTAGTCTACTATTCGGCTTCCAGACCCGAGGCTCTAGCGCCCTACTATAGTCTTTGACTTACACAGGACGTTAAAAGGATAAAACAAACAAACAAACCATCTATCCGCCCCGCCTCGATTACGGGTGTAAAGTAAGGCTTACATTTTAGTGCTACAGATACCACATTGGATTGGCTAGATGGTGATGATCGACTTTCCCAAGTAGTCCTTTCTAAGCCACAGCTTACTAACTTGCTAATAATATGTCATAGCTTGCTAAGTCATGGTCTGATAAGTCATATAGTACTGTAGCTTGATCATTTCCACCTCGCCATATCACCTATCTTGCTGGCTGTAACTTTCTCTGTTATCATGTTCAAGACAATTAGCCGAACTAATTAGGGGGGGTCATGTTAAGGACATGATAACTAATCGTCCTCAAAAGTTTGAAAGGGTGATAGAATTAGGGGGGCAACAACTGGGAACCTTACGTCGCCTGTTAATTGTATCGCAATCTGATGTATTTTGTTCGGTTGTTGGGTGGATCGCTTGTGACTTGATTCAAGCGTATCTATCCGCTTTAGAACACGTGACCACTTCCCTTCCCCCCCCCCCGGCTCGAAATTTTGTTTTCGGAATAGGGTTCCTCCGCCGTCAAAATACTCCCTTCCCTCTCAAAGCTTAATTTGACTAGTGAAATTTAAAAATAAAATCTCTCTTTTATTATCATTTTAAAACGTATCGAACACTCCACTCAATCTCCGCCACACTGTCTTCAAACTATCGTTGCTTTTTTGCTCCCAATTTTGGCCCAATGGTAGCGAATATTTTTAGTTTGTAGATCCTTGCTTGGAATCTTTTGCAGTGGGCTTCATACCAGATGTAACAACTCCATGTGACTTTGACCTTGACAATCTCCAATTCCCTTCTGTTGGTCTGCACCTTAGAATGAGAGTCGGAGTAAAGTCTTGATTTCCTTGCCTTTTTCTAGAGGGTAAGATACCTCTATATATAAGGCTTCGAGCCTCCTAATTAGTTTTCCTTTTAGTCTGCACTGCAGTGTGTCTTTCAGCTCTGCCTTGTGCCTTCAGCTCAAGCAATTAAAATATCACTATATCTATCAACACCTTCGTAGATTCTTCTATATCACTCATACTTCTACGAGCACCACGATCTGTCGATTTGTCTGGGGGTTTTCTCAGCAGAGACTTCCATTGCCGATGTACTCGCTGCATTTTTGTCCTTTGGAATTTTCATCTCAGGGGTCACCAGGTTACTCAGGTTGGCCATGGCTCTTCATGGTCGAGGTGAGACTCTTACCCTTTGTTATGTATATCGCTAACATTCCTAGGGGCTTTTGACACTCGTCATTGGATTTGCTACATGTGCTTATGCCTCCTCGTCTAATAGGACGATCATCAATAACGTCGTCAGAGATGACCCTACCAAAAGAAGCATCCATAATCGCGAGCAAATCACACTAAAATTGCTGTGGAAAAGCATGTGCGACGATCTTTGGCTACTCCATATCATTAGTTTGACTTTCCAGATCCTAGAAACTACGCCAACACAATAATTGACGCAAACACTTAAAAGCCTTTGGTTTGGAACCTTCATAACAAACTCGCTCATTATTATATCCACAGTCACGCGCTTCTTTCCCTCCTACGTTTTGAAATTGGCATCTATACCTTAATAGAGTTATACCTACAGAAACAAAACCAGAGATAATAAATGGGATGCCATGACCGAAGATGACAGGTTGAAATATCTCGCTAAGACTAATTACAAGGAAACAAGCGTTTGGATTTTATATTTGCGCACTAAATATGTTTTTCTATGAAACGAGGTAGCGTCGTAAGGAGGGGTATTTGGCTTGAGACCTGGTATAAGCTATCTTGTGGACTCCATTCATTATTCGGTCCACCTTACTTCTGGCTTCATTTTGGGTGTGATAATTGGAATTAGAGTGGGAAAGTACCTTGTTCTTAACGTGGCTCGGGGGTGTAGCAAGCCTTTCTCTACATCTCAATTTCAAACAACTAAGAGGACTAGGAAGAATAACCTAAGTTAAGGAAGATTGTTCTCACTCTGACACCAGGTAAATCAATGGGGCAGATTCTCTGACACTCCGGGGAGAATAGAGTCTTTTTGGAATCATGATGAGAGGACTGATGTGCCGATTTGGCACTCTTGTGCCCTCAGAACCTCGCATCGCGACTAGCTTGAGCTACTCATGGAGCCTGGATGCGCAAAGCTCCTTTTTTATCTTTGTATAGTTGTCTGATATGTGTATTGTAACTATATATACGAGGTTTTGGCCAACTAGATAATAGTGGTCCAAATTTATGGTTATAATAAATGAACGAATTAGACTATTCTAATCGTATTTAGACCATACAATTCATCTTATTAATCAATTCCGTAACACTCAAACCGCCTATTTGATGATTAGACATTTCATTGACTCTCTCACTTTTTCTTTTTAACTCACGTACTCACCCCTTTACCGATTCACTATAAATACATACAGTCGAGTTTACTCAAGGAGATATAGTAAGGTGCCTACGAAAGTTTGTAATATTAAACTTAAGATTTAATTTTATAAATTGATCGAAAATAAAAATAAAAATAACCATGGAAGGCAACAGAGACGTCTAATTGAGCAAAAACTCGTATTGATGGTCACCAACACCACAGATAGGGAAAAGAAAAGGGGTAATTTAGGCGAGGGCAATACGCTAGTCCCAAAGCAGTTCGGGTCCGCCCGGCTGTCAACAAAACGGACACCCATCTTTCTGTTTGATCAATCTTTCCCTTAGCCACATAAAAAACTACGATGAGGTTCGGGCGTGAACTACACCTGAATCAGGTCACAGAATGGTCGGCTTCATATCTAAACTACAACGAGCTCAAGAAAATCTTGAAGTTTGCGATCAAGGCTTCGGTTGATAACGATTGTGAAATTGACACTGCTGGTAAGTTTCCTATTACTGCTGATAAGAACAATTCGACACTAAAACCTATGCAGAACTTTTTCGACCGATTTCTCGTGAGCTCGAGAAGGTTGAGGCTTTCTTTCAAGCGCAATATGTGCTTATCGAGAGGCAAATCGACTTGCTAACTGGCCATTATGGATTAGCACCTTGCTACCTTGAGGTTTCTTTCTCAGAGGACATAAACCACGATGAAGCCAAACGTATCCTTGCAGCTTCTATTGGAGTGCGTGATGATATCCAGAAGCTGCAATGGTATCGCAAAGTGAACAGAGATGGATTCAAATGTATGCTTCGAAAGCTTGGTCGACTTCCAAGCAGTGGCCCCCTGCTACAGCTCAGTCTACAAGATTATCATTTCGCGAAGACAAATACCCTCTCTGAGCGTTTGGTTCGGCTTGACAAATCGATCAGCTATATCAAAAACTTCAACCCACAATACAAGGATCCTGTCATAGTCACTCAAAATTCAGCTAGACATAAGCCCAGCCCAGACAAGCTCAACAAGTATGCACATCACTCAATTTCAACCAAACGACCCATCAAGACCGATCTCGTGGAAGACAAAGAACCGCCTTCTGAGAATTTTGCATTACATTTTGCCGCAAGTTCTGGTGACTTGGAGGCGCTAGATCTGCTATTACTTAGCCCGACGTTGGATATAAATTGCCAAAATACCAATGGCGAGTCAGCTTTGTATATCTCGGCGAGGGCTGGTAATTTTTTCGTCGTGAGTCAACTTATAGATGGTTCTGGATTAAGGCAAATCCATTTGAATTCAGCAGAGCACTCGTACGGCTACACGCCTTTGATTATCGCCAGCATCGGCAATCATCTCGAAGTTGTCAAACATCTAGTAGCAGCAGGAGCGGATCAGAACCACCAGGACATTTTTGACTGGTGTGCTAAGGATCATGCCTGTTTTCGAGGCTTTTGGTCGGTTTCAGAAGTGTTGTCAGAGACCGTCCAAGAAGTCACGGAGTCTATGCCAAAGTTGACAACTCAACATGGCAATACCTGGCTTCGATCTCCGATGCAGGACAGCAGGGTTTTTGTGAACTTAGGGGCGCTCAACACAAAGAAGACCTGTGCTGCAGTGGATTTGACGCCATATATGGCGCGATATCCTAGCAGCCCATACCAAAGATCGGGATATACAATATCAATTTCTGCCATCGGAGCAAGCGGTTCCAGTGGATTTATTGAACTACCTGTCTTGGAGGATGAGACTAACTATCCCCTTATGTTCTCTACCAAGGACCCCAATTCTCTCAAGCTCGTCTTCAAGATATTCGAAGGACAAGAGCAGAACAGGCCGCTGGGCAGCTCGATTGCGTTACTGAAGAACCTCAAAGAAGGACTTGGAGACGCGAGAGAGAGTCTTCTGAGGGATTACACCCTCCCAATTCACGAGCGAGGGACTTTAGACTTCATTGGCACAGTCACATTCAACTTTTTGATTGTCACGCCATACAACCACCCGAACCTTAGATCTACCCTCTTGGATGACATATGGAAAGACCCTACTGTCACACAGGTTGTTGGTCATAGAGGTACTAAGTCGGCATCGAACTAGAAAACGAAGACTAATTTGATATGAGGCTTCGGACAGAACACTCCTACGATCAAACGACTACAGATAGGAGAGAACACCATCAATGTAGGTAATGCACATGTTACAATAACCGAGATGAATCTCTGACAAATCTAGTCATTCCTGAGCACGATATCTCAAGGTGTCAATTATATAGAGGTGAGACTTGCCCCTTGCTAGTCGCTGAGATTCGACATCTGACCTCCTAGTGCGATGTTCAATTGACAAAAGATCATGTACCGGTGATTTATCATGATTTTCTAGTCAGTGAAGCCGGTGCTGACGTTGCCTGTCACAATCTTAGCTTCGATCAGGTAAGGATCACTAAATTCTCCAAAGCCAGTGACTAAAGTAGTGTATTTTAGTTCATGCATATCAATGAGACTCAAACTCCCCCTCCAGATGTGGTGACATTGATTAGCGACAAGATTCTAGAAAATGGAACGCCTGTAGAAGATATGACCCCACGCACACGTTCACGCTCCCTTGATCTGATCGAGAAGGGAAGGAACCGAGACTTCGTGGCTAGAATGAGGAAGACACATGAGTATAGACTCAAAGGATTCAAGGGCAACACAAGAGGCGACCATATTCATAATCCATTCACGACGTTAGAAGAACTGCTGAAAAGCATACCGGAAAACGTTGGAATCTACATGGAGCTAAGTATGATCCTCCAGGGGGATCCTCCAGCTCAAGTCCGAAAAGGGACTAACATATTACAGAGTACCCCATGCTCTTCGAGGCCGAAGATTGGAAGATGGATCTCTACGGTATCGAGATCAACATTTTCCTCAACACCATCCTCGACATAGCGTTTACCCACGGTCGATCCAGGTCAATTATCTTCATGTCCTTCTCGCCCGAGATCTGCATTCTTGTCTCTCAGAAACAGGCAAAATACCCTGTCATGTTTCTCAGTGAATCTGGCTTGTTCCCGACTGGCGATATTAGAGCTAGCAGTCTGCAACAGGCTGTACACTTTTCTAGACGCTGGGGTCTAGAAGGTATTTGCATGAATAGCGAGCCCTTTGTGAAATGTCCTCGACTGGTGGAGTATGTACGAGCCGCAGGATTGGTGTGTACCAGTTGGGGAGCTTTGAATGATGATCCAGAGGGAGCTAAGGTATGGATGTTTTCTGTCATAATAAATAGGGGAAGTGGTTATGCTGACTTAAGAACGGACAGATTCAAGCCAAAGCCGGCGTTCAAGCTATTATTGTCGATGCTGTACGCTTGATCGCCAATACCCTTCAAGAATCAGGTCGGTAGAGATATCTAACCTGGCGGTTTGTCTATTGTTTACGATTTCTGCGTTTTCATAAACTTCCAGCTTTCCAATAGAACTTTGTGCTGTTTTAGATAGTTATTGAGCCTTAGATTTGGATTTTAACTATGAAAATTATTGTACAATATACACGGTATTCATGAATTCTCAATTTTATTCTTGTCCTAGATAATTATGATAGCGACAACCGTGTCCTAAGCAGTAGAAATGAGATTTTGAGATGTGGCATCTGCTGGACCATAATTGTACGTTTTCTCAAAATCCAGAGAACTACTTGTCCAAGCGTAGCCGATGAGCAGCACAGACATCGTGGCATTCGCTGTATGATTGGACCGAAAGTAAGGAATTGAAAGCATGAAATCAAGAAGAAATATACGATTTGATGCACGGAGGATAGATCATCGTACACCACTCTGTGTAATTAACCCATTAAGAGAATGAGAATCTAAGTCATTCTCTGATGTTCGTTCAAATGGTATACCTTCCACTAAATAACAAGAAAACTAAGAGTGGCGCATGTAGACATGATGCTCGAGCTCTTCCTTTATAACATGTGAACATTGCTGCAAGTGGCTAAGGACTCCTCTTCTTCGTCTATTAGTTTTGCACGCAAAGCTAGAAGTGAAATCTTTTGATTTCTGACAGGGAAGGATGGATGATGCCAGGGAAATGTTCAAGGAGGCACTTTGAGTCAAAAATGACGGCTCTGGGGAGGGTCAGTATGCTGCCTTCAAGATGAACAGCGACATACTTTCACTAGAATTTTGGGGGACCTGGAGAAGGGACAGCCTTGAATATCAAGGAGGTTACCGCAACAGAGTTACTGGGGGTTCACGCAATAAGTGTCTCAGATAACAAACTGTGATGAACCTCTTGTTAAGAGTGAGAGAAGGACCATCAAACCCTTACGCTAGGCAGGACTTTTGACGTGATTGTTCTACAATCCCAGAGGCACTCTACTTTAATGTCTTTTTTAGGGAAAGAGAATGTTAATTAATCTCTCATCCTGGTTGGGACATTTGACTTAATTGTCCGGTCTACTCCGCTGTCCTCAAATCATGAGGCAATCGAAGCTTGGCGTAAGAAAAGATATCTTCCAACATATAATACCCGGTTCGCCTCCTGATATGAGCTTTGTCATACACTCGGGATAAGCAAAACAGCTTCTGAAGCAAAATGGCCTGTTTCAGCGATAGCTTTAGATGTAATTTTATACTAGAACTTCTATACTGAAATTATACTAAATTCTAACCTTTAGTAAGGAATAATTAAACTTAATAGGATCCTATATATGTATTATATCTGATACTATCGCCGAAATAGGAAGCTGTTTTACTTATCCCGAGTATTACTAATTTTTATTATATCGACTCCTTCGTTGCCGTGTACTTTTATTCAGGGAAAGAGCAAAAATCAAAAAGTAAAAAGTTCAGACCTTTCGGCCCTACGTCTTTATTAGCCTGTTACCTAGGGCCACAGGTCGGGAACCTAGTTGGATAAGGGGGGCCCTCTGTTTCCTGGCGGCCGCTGCTATAGCGTACCATCCGCTGGGGTAATCCGATTTATATCCCGATCAGCTGCTCTAATTAGAGGAAATAGTAAGCGAAAGAATTTGTATAGTCATATAAGTGCGGGCTTAGTGTAGTAGTAAGAATTCCGAGTTGCCACATTTAAAATCTAATCACTTTAACCTCTAGCCTCTAGGCGATAGATTATAATAGGAACTAGGCCTTTTTTTTCTTTTTTAATATCCTTAGTTTACCTCGTGAGTAAGCTTTATTATATACTTAGGATAAGTAAAACGGCTTCCTAAGTAAAATAGCTTATTTCGGCGATAGCCTCGGATATAATACACTTATAGACTATAGTAATAATCTCGATATCACGGAATAGTCGAACTTTATAGGACTCTATTAAATCACTCAATACTTACTAAATGTTAGAATTTAGTATGATTTTACAAAGTATGGCAAAGCTCATATCACGAGGCGAACCGATTATTATGGCTCACGTGCACCGTTGTTCTTTGCAACCGCAGACTATTTCCACAATCCCATGAATTTATCCCACTACGAACAATATGTAAAAACTGAAACCGTTCCATAACCCCATAATCCCTACAATTTGAAGTTCTATCCCCTTAGGAGCATCGACAACCAGTAAGTTGGCCTTTACTCCTCAACCTCCTCGTCATTCTTATCTTTGGCAAAGGCTCGGGCTTCAATCTCCTCATCCTCAGTTTCTTCCCCGTTCTTGTTCTTGGCGAGTGCGCTAGCCTCGACTTCCTCATCTTCGATCTCCTCTCCATTCTTGTCCTCGGCAAACGCTCTACCCTCAATTTCTTCGTCCTCAATATCCTCTCCGTTCTTGTCCTTAGCAAACTCTCTTGCCTCAATTTCATTTCCCTGAACATCGTGTTGGAAGGTAGTATCGCCGCTCCTCTCCTCGATCTCTTCGTCTTCGATTTCCTCACCATTTTTATCCTTAGCGAATGCCTGAGTCCCAATTTCGTTTCCCTGAGCGTCGTATTGGAAAGCAGTGTCATAATTGCGCTCTTTGATTTTCTTATCCTCAATCTCCTCTCCGTTCTTGGCCATGGCGAATGCTCGTGCCTCGATCTCATTTCCTTGGGCATCATACTGGAAAGCAGTGTCATAGCCTCGTTCCTCTATCTCCTTGTCCTCGATTTCAAGGCACTTTCGATCCCTAGCGAGCGCTCTGGTCTCGATCTCGTTTCCCTGTTTATCATACTGGAAAGCCGTATCGTAGCTCCTGGTTTTGAGTGGAGCAGCTTGAACAGCAAGTGCGGCACAGAAGGCCAAAGTCAAAGATGCGGTGGAGGAACGCATGGGGGAATGTATTAAATTTGTATATTGGTACAGATAAATAGATGGATATGGCACAAGAGCAGACCAGCTGGTAAAGAAATCGAAGAGCGTGAAGAGAGCAATGGATGGTCGGAGACATGTTATATACTACCCGCTTCGAGAGGAGGGCACGTCCGCGAAGCTTCGTGTAGGTTTTTGGCTAGAGAAAACTAAACCCACTGACGCGGGTGGACAGAAAAGCCTCGAGCAAAAGTTGTTTGGGCTTAGATTCCGAAGCCGGTGGAAAACTCCCATGGCTTCAACGGTTGTGACCGGCTGGGCTCGACCGGATTTGCAGATCCGGCCCAAGCATCAAAAGCTTGATTTGATTTGAAGCTCTGACGAGGACCGGTAAGACGCCGCTAGGCCCGAGATGGCTGTGGCACTTTGCACCTCCGTGACAGTATGAAACACGAGAACTACAACGTAGCTGAACAACACTTCAGGTCGGAGGAATTCCGTAATAGATATGAAACACGTGACCATATTGTACAGGTAGGCATGGAATTGACTCTGGCGTTAGAGACGGGTTTAGAACTGCCCAAACTCAATGTTAATGTATAAATAACACGAATCCAGCAACGAAGAAGCCACCTCGTCTTACGAACATTCGCCTGTGGAACCCCAAAGATGATAACAGACGACCGAACCGACTAAATTCAGGATGTTCTTTATCCTTGCTGGATAACCGTAGATCAACAAGCACACCCCTCCTTAGATACATTGTCTCGGGGTCCTGTCAAATTGACTCTTGACTGGTCCTCAGACCTGCTTGCAGTTTGAGCGGCACCTGGACCTCGGGCCCCTTTCAAAGATGTCTCTGGGATAGCGTTCGCGATAGCTGTAAAGACTTCTGTCACATTGGTGCCATTTTTTGCACTCGTCTCGAAGAACAATAGGCCCTCTTCTATTGCGTAGGACTTTGCTTCCGCAGTCGACACCTTTCGGGCATCACCATCAGTATCATCTCCCTCGGCTACCTCTTCATCACCGTCCTCACTCAGGGAGTTGCTTGATGAGGTCTCGTTCGTCAAATCAAGCTTGTTGCCTACGAGAGCGATCACGATTCCGGGGGAAGCCTGCCGTTGTAACTCCGCCACCCAATGTTTCGCCTTGATAAGTGACGTTGGCTTCGTAAGGTCGTAGACGACGAGAGCGGACTGAGCGTTTCGATAGTACATGGGCGCGAGGGACGCAAATCGTTCTTGTCCCGCAGTATCCCATATCTCGAACTTGATTGTCCGGGTCGGTAGATTACATTTTTGTGTAAGAAACGCAGCTATAGTAACAATGAGTAAACCTATGCATGCCCTCAGGGGAATTGCTCCGTACCTCCGATCGTAGGCTCCTTGTTTTCTTGGAAGTCGTTGTTGACGAATCTCAACACCAGCGACGACTAAAACATGTCAGCAGATTGCGCAAAGAGCTATCTAGATCAAGCCTCTTACCTTTCCAACTGCTGCTTCACCAAGAAGCACAAGCTTCACACTGCTGCTAGGTTTTGGTGCTGTTGCCTCCGCCATCGTACGTCGATTGGAGATGGGTGCGACGGTGTAACGGATTGATGCGATATCGAAGGGGAAGAGAGCCTAGGTGTTTCGTAGTTTTACGACGGTGTTTCTGCTACCCCGGCAAGGTTTGCGATGTAGGATGTAGAGTGTACTGTGAGCGGCGACGGGCCTGGGTATCTTGAGGTTTTTGATGAAATGGGTTGGATGTCTTCTGAAAGCAAGATGACGAACGACTGACGATTAAGGTGGTTAGCGCCGGAAGCTCTGAGCTGCCCGCCGACAACCGACCCATTCACAAATATCTTGAGCAGCGAGGCCTCCAAACCCTTCTTCGAACCTGGAATCACTTTACGGTATTTTACAAAGCCAGAATAAACTCTGGATCATATCACCGTCTCCTGTCCACCACCCCAAGTCGTCCTCTTCTACGGTCTCTTTCTACGGTTTCGTCACCCAACTCCCTCTCGACTTGACTATGCAGGCAGGCAGTCGCCTATTGGACCTTTCCAATGTACTGTACTTCAAGAGTCAAGACCATTAGAGAACCCCGGAGAGGAATACGGATAGAGGAATGATACGTTAGGGTAAAGGCGTACGTTCGAATTGATTTCCAGGACGTCACCGTTCCCACCCCTATCTCTTGCGAGTCCTGCAAGAAGGCTGGCTTGGGTACATATATGCTCATACTTCAATCTACTCCATGGGAATTCTATTCATATTAGCGATAGCGACTAGCCTGGGCTATGGAGACGGTGAAACAATATTGCTCAAGACGAGATGGAATAGAGATAGCAATTAAGAGATAATAGCAAGGACTGAGAAGTTATAATAATCTGCATTCGACGACTTGACGAAGGAGCATTGTCGGCTCTCTCACGCAGCTCATGAAAGCTTCGGGAGATGCACAAAGTTCGGGCCGCAAAGACGGAATTGCACAACTACATTATGAATGGCTAATCGCACTTTGTTAGATGCATAATTTATCAACTTATTATCGCTTGAGAGATCTCTCTTTGGGTTAACCGAAACATCATTTTACGGAGCATACATAGACCGGACCCATCACACTTTCAGCTCGTTACTATTTTGGGACATCTCTTGCTCCACAAAGGGCGTCGGGCAGTCGGCCTCTTCTCAAACCATCTGTTGATCTCTCAAACTCGCCACGAGCACGAGCTCTAGACTTGCACTGCAGCACTGTCACTTGTCACCAAAGCATCTGCGTCGCGCAGCTAGCTTGCAAATGGATGGAGGCCGCAATTCAAGACACTAGTGCCGCTGCAACTAATAGCAACCGTCCTGGCGCATGGGGCAACGATGGGGTAGACTCGAATGTCAACGACGATGCAGTAACCTCCCCGCCATATTGGGTCCGATCACATCAGCGATCCTTCTCGAACATCTCGGTCGACTCGATCCCCGATGGTGGTATTACACTGCAAGACAATACAGATGGCACAGACTCGAAGAATGAGGCATGCTGGGCGAAGAGCGTCGACATTGAGGGCTATGTAATTGTCAACGGCAACAGAACGGGCATCGGTGCCTTTGTGGTATGGAATATAAAGGTTGATACTTTGCGAGTAAGTACGGCTGCGTAATTGCTGTGCAAATGTCTGACGAGGAGCGGCAGGGAGGTACCATGCGTATTCGAAAGCGATATTCTGAATTCGACGATCTTCGAGAGAAGCTTATGCAAACATTCCCAAACTCAGAGGGTGCTCTACCGCCCATGCCTCCAAAGAGTGTAATATCAAAGTTTCGGCCAAAGTTTTTGGAGAAGCGGCGCGCTGGATTACAATATTTTCTGAAGTAGGCACTCCACACATACTCTGCCTGGGCTATGCCTGACTATTCACAGTTGTATCCTATTGAATCCACAATTTTCTGGGTCTCCGGTTCTCAAGGAGTTCCTCTTCTCCTTAATACATTGACAATGGACCTTGAGCGCTTGGGGTAATGTCTTGGTTAAGCACCCAGGACATCGGGGTAATGTTTTGAATATATATCAAAATACTTGGTAATGTCATAATAAACTCCAGTATTGCCTAAAGCGGTAACCGAGAGTAGAAATCTTTGTTTCCTGTTGCTGGCATCAATCATCATCGGTGGTCTCCAAAGGATCCAACTGTTCCCAATGGTTCAAGTAAAGCTCTGTAGCCCGGAAGTTGCTCTCAAGATATTGATACATCTCATAGAGTTTTGCGATAAAATGCCTGTTGGTTTGCAAAATGTACTGCCAAGATGATTGTTTAGAGAAATAAACACCTGCACGTGCTGAGAACACCAGTAGTAACCCAATTGCGTTATCAAATCAGACGTCACAAAGACAGCCAAAGTATTACCCCTCCAAAACCTCCCCCCTTAATATCCAATTTCCCTCCAACCTTCAACTTCCATCCTTCCAAACTCCAATTTCATCCTCATAAAACCTAAGAATGGCACTTGCACCCAAATTCGCCGGCCAAAAGTTCGCCGCAACAGCAGCGCCCACCCTTCATACTCTGGAGCTTTACCTGGACTATGTCTGCCCTTTCTCAGCCAAGATGTTCAACACAATCTACACATCTGTGGTCCCACTCATTCAGAAGAAGTACGCCACGAAGGTTCAGATCCTGTTTAGACAACAGATCCAGCCGTGGCATCCGAGCTCGACATTGGTGCATGAGGCGGGGGTTGCGGTTCTGAGGTTGCAGGAGAAGAAGTTTTGGGAGTTTAGCAAGGTGAGTGATATCATGTTTGAACGATGGAGCAAGAAGATAGCGAAGATGTTGATTGATCAATTAGGCACTTTTCGATGATGCGAAAAGCTACTACGATATCAACGTCGTCGGAGAGTCTCGCAACCAGACGTATGCTCGTCTCGCCAAACTCGGCGCAAGTGTCGGTCTTGAGGAGGAGGAGATGCTGAAGCTCCTCTGGATCAACGACAAGCCTGCTGAAGACGGGAGCTTGAACATCGGCAATGCGGTCACCAATGATCTCAAGGTTCTGGTGAAGATGAATCGGTTGGTGGGTGTGCACGTCACGCCTACGGTGGTGTTTGATGGAATTGTGGAGAACGGTATTAGTTCAAGCTTTACTGGGGAGCAGTGGGAGGAGTGGCTGGAGAAGAATGTTGCTTGAGGTGATTTGGATGAGATTTGGGGGGGTGTGGGAGTGAGGAACTAATAAAAGACGAGATGCTCTTCTCATCTCACGGTGCCACAAACTCAACTTCGTGACTCCTATTCTTTGTTCTCAGACGACATAGAGGAGTGGTTTTCATAGATTGCTAGAGACACAAACATTCTCCGAAGCGTACAGTACAACAATCCAGATAGTTTAATGCCTTCCTTCACTTGAAGCGTGAATTCGAGTTGAGGTCGACTCTAAAGTGAATTGTATATATTATCACGTGCTGCCTTAATTTAACCAATTATATCCGCCATTTCGATAAGCTTTATCACTCCAAATAATTGTACTTTTAACTGTTGATCGAACTCAAGCATACAACCACGATCGTGCGTCTTGCTTTGGACATTCATTTCCGAGCACGGATCTGCAGGTTTAGCCTTTGCATGGGCGCATTGAGAACGAGTTTTCTGTCTCCTTTGGCGCCTCCATCTTTGCTTTTGACCCGAGTGGGTCCTACATCGTTCACTCTCGTCATCTGGGTACAACAACAACAACAACAACAACAACAACAACAACAACAACAACAACATCTCCTTGTCTGCATCTGCCGCCCGAGACATTTCTCTCGAACTTTGATATCATGGCCGGCATGTTCACGCGGTCGAGGGAAATATCCAAACTAGTCGCCGAGGGTATCAAGTGAGAAGAGCCAGTCGATGATGAAGATTCCTCAGACGATGGCACCCCATTGAATGAGTCCTCGGAAGACGGTTCCGATTGTGGAAGTAAAGGTCCTACCCAGTCAAACTCAAAGAATAAGAGAAATAGCGAAAGAGAGTGGGAGTCTCTTGGCATCTCCAAGCATTTTCACGCAAACGGCGACGCCGAGGTGGCATTTTGCCATCTGCTTGATGTTTGGTTCGTCGACATCTTTCTATGAGGCACCCTTTAGTAGGCCGTACTAATTACTTCGTGCTAGGATTGACAACACTAAGACGTATAAGAAGATCGAAACTTCGACGTTGCTCTTCCAGGTCGAGAAGAAAGCCCCCAATTCACTCGGCCGCATCTCCATCGTCAACCCAGCCACGAAGATCTCGGAAGGTCAAATTTATTGGAATCAGGGTACCATCTCGTGTGTGACGACGAAAAGCAGCTTCTACCTCAACGCTATTAGTCCAAGTACAATATTGAAATTTAAACTCGCATGTTTAGATCTGATCCGAGCTGGATATCATGTGTTAACTAAGAATGGCGCATACGAAGAGTGCTACACACTTGGAGGTCTAGAGCAACGCACCCTTGGTATTACTAAGGCAACAAAAGCAAGCATGTCAGATGCCAAGAGAACGAGAATGAGCATTGTTATCGGCGATATCCAAAGAGATGTAGGCAAAGGCACGAAATTTCCCGCAGTCCCCAAAGAGGTCTTCTTCGCTTGGATCAAGGCGTTTGCTAGTACTCCAAATGTCGAGATTGATAACCTTAGCACAATATCAACCTTATGCGTTGATCCTATTGCTACAGCTAAGATCGAAAATCCTAGTGGCAAGAAGAAAAAATATGAGCCGCGTAACAAGAATATCAGAGAGCAAGAACCTAGCCTGTCTTCATCATGGTCGGCATCTCAAAAACTGCCGAAGATTGTTAGCACAAAAGATCTTCCCAAGGTTAAACCAACCAACCTTGCGAAGCACACAACCTTCGGTGACCTGCCGGTGTCAGCAAGCTGTTCTCGGGTTCAAGCTACGCCTGATTCCAACAGCTCATATCCAGAGACCCAATTCAAATCTCAGCAACGGCGAATTCGAGAGCTTAAAAAGCGTGTTAAGGCACGAGACGAGAAGATCGCAGAAATCAACTTTCTCAGACAAGAGGAACGCAAGGGGCATGATGCTGTAGCTCAAGAGCTACACAATCTGAACATCAAGATCGAAGAGAAGGTTCGATGCCTAGCAGAAAGTGACGAAGAATTGAGGGAATCCAGGTCAACGCTCGATGGAGTGTTGAAGAAGCTCGGCGACAAAGAGCGGCATTATCAAGAGTCGATCGATCGAATTTCGCACTTTCCCCTCTGCTAGATACCGCGAATGATCTAATACGAAAGCGGGATGAAGAACTTCAACGTTCCCGCGGTCGTGTGGATGGCTTAAATCGAAGACTCTGGGAGATCGAGGCGACGCTACGTCGTCGAGACGACGATATTTCGAAAGTTGATTCAGATTTGGTCAGAAAGCGGAGACACTTAGAGACTGCTGATCGGGAATATGATCGGCAAAAGCTAGACCTAAAAGACTTGCAGATCAAACTTCAGAACAAAACAAAAGAGTTGATAGATACGCAGGCTGAATTAAAACAGCAACGCTGTAGATTTATTCAAACCCTAGACAAACTTGGTCTAGCTAACAGTCAACTGAAGGCTAAGAAAACTGATTTGGTTCGGCGTGAAGAACAACTGGAAATTGCCACCGAGACCATCCGGGCGAAGGAAGAAATGCCGCAAAGCGTCATCAGGGGATCTGATGAGGGCCAACGTCAACTGAACCAGGCGACCGCTAACCTCGCTAGCAAGGAAAGCTTGATTAAGGGCTTAAAGTCAGAACTTGAGAAGCTGCGGCCACTACTTCAGGATCCCAATGCATTTGGTCAGATCCCTGGGCTTTATATCAATAACAACCAGGCCCCACCAAGCCAGAAGATCGTTGATCTCACGGAAGAGTTAAGACGCAAGGAGGAAGAATTGAACGTTGTCACTGAACAGAACATGACGTACGAGATTCGGGTGGATGGCGATGCGGCGGAGATAGAAGTCCTCAAAACTCGCACCGAGGAGCTAGAACCATCGACAGAAAAGTTGAAGAAAGACCTCAAGAAAGTTAAGAAGCAGTTGAAGAATGCTTTGGTTCTTGTGCACAGTCTCGGTAACGGAGATAGCAATGAATCTGACTCGGGCGCGAAGCATGACCGAGAAGAGGACAAAGAGAACTATACCAGGAACGCGAAAAAGATCAAGCAAGAGAACAGTCGTGAGATTGTCGAAGTGGAGTGATCTTGGGAAGTGGACAACTTGGCGTTCATATGATTTTGCGGCATCTTGACATAGGCATGAACTTGGAGCAGGTGTATTTGACTTAGCGAACAGGGTTGTTTGTAGCATCACACGGAATTACGACGTAGAAGCCTTCTACCTTTGTACAGCACCCCTTTCGGATGTCTAATATAGGCTGGCATATGGGGTTTGATTGTACTATACCAAGTGTAGAGCGAGACCAGAAATAGAGAAGTAGAATGGCTAGATCTCCGAACCATCTTCTAATAGCAAAGTAATGTACATGTAAGTTTTGTTACCATCCGCAGGAGAGTGGGAGGGAAGAGACCGTGATTTTGCATTTCACCCTTGTTTCCCACTTTGGGCGAGTTGCGTGTGACAAGGTCTCAATCTACTAGCCTTCGTCTTATATTTGCACGAAACCAGATCAATATACACGGCAAGTGATTCTATTGCCTTATTTGCAGATTCGACATTTTACAAAACATCCAGGCCGAGTTAAAATGCCCGTAGTGTACTGTATTTCAATATCAAGATCGCGCAAAAGCTTGTCATAAATAAGTGCACTTCTCTCAAACATCGAAAATATCATTGCTATTATCACATGCACAACATTCGAACACCGCGCCCCTCCCCCATTTGCAACATTCGTATCTGTGTGCTGCCATTCCCACCCCTCTATCCTATGGTTTTTCCACCATTATCCTATACCGTGTGCCACTGAATAGAAAACACATATCATATGTCACTGAGAAAACCCACCAAACCCACCACCACCACCACCACCAAAATCCAATGATCATATGGCGACAAGGCTCCTAACGTTGACAAATACAGCAAAAAATCGCATCCCGGGGGATTCTAGATTGGGTTCGCCCGAAATAGTTTTGCCATTTTCTGTATTTTTTTGGGGGCGTTTTATGGCGTATTATTTTTTGAGTAAGGGGCCGAGCATCCTCTCGAGTCTCGAGGGCGACCGCATGTGAAGCTCGCTAACAGGGCTGAATTTGGGTAAATCGTTTTCCATGGAAAGGGGTGGGAGAGAAAATGCGGGTGTTAAACAAAGGAGAAATGAATTTGCAAGCAACATCCGCAACAAATGTACCATACGAGACGGGTAAAGAATGCCATGTCGCGTAGAAGATTAAGGGAGAGTAATTAGATTACAGATTAGGGTATTTAAGACCGCATTCTAAGTCTTTACAACCTTTAAACGCCTAATAATGGGTATCTGCAATATTGCCAGTTAATAGCCAAAAAAAAAAAAAAAAAAAACAATACGCCAAGATCCTATGAAAACCCCTTTATTTCTCCCACATCCTTACAGTCTCCAATTCAACCTCGCCTTGGCCCATTCGTCGACCCTTATAAAACACACCTTCGCGACCCATCTTCTTCTCCGTGACCCACTTCCGTAGTGTCGAGAAGCCTTTCGAGAGCGAAAATATGACGATGATTGCGAGCGCGATGCCGAAAACATATGCCACGACTAGGCTCTTTCCAACACCACCAATGTTCACGCCATCGACTTCGATTCTTGGTCTGGGGTCGAGGAAGTTGTAAACGTAGTAGCCTTTCGTTGCATATGTCACATATGCCAATCCACAATAGCACGCAAGTATGACAACGAGGAAGAGGAGGTGAATCCATGGCGCGGGGTTAATTCGCGTGAACACGATTTCGAAGAGCGCAAAGGCACTGTTAAGGCCATGCTGCGAGATGTTGGACCACAGCTGGAATTTGTTGTCGAATGGGCTATCAGGGTCGTAGAGAACGCCCCAGTAGACAATCGTGACGAGGAATGGGTAGGTGGTTATGGAGGCCCAGAAGAGGTAGTGGAGGGCTTGGAGGGGTCGAGGGAATTTGTTTAGGAGGGGAGAGCCGCCGTTGAGAGCGTAGGAAAAGGTGTGAATGGAGGCGATGAGGAAGTAGAATGCGATACCCCAATAGCAGAGGACTGCTTCTTTATTAGAAATGCGGAAAATGGGGACGGAGTACGGGAAATGGTACCGGTGAAGAAGGAGAAGGACTTTTGAACATCGTGAATGCTAAGCTCGTCATGGTTCCCTGCTTCCCAGCCAATTATGAAGAATACGACGGTAAACGCGTAGAGTGACTAGTGATTCTTATTAGTCTAGTTTATCGCACATAGTTGGAATTGACGAACAATTGCTGCCCTGCAAGCAAACAACACCCAAGGAGTCAGAATCCATGACGTCTCGAAGCGATGGCTCGGATCCCAGATATCATCCCCAAATTTCAACGGGTTGCTGAATCGTGCCATCATGTCTACCGACTCGCAGCTTCACACAAGGCTGAGCGATCTTCCAAATCCAATTCCCCTCGAGGCCTTATAGAATAACCTCACAAAGTTCCAACGGCACACGATTTCGTCCAGGATCCCAATGCGCGAACTCGACCTGGGACACGGAAAGCGGAAGTCCCCCCTTGTCCACCACAATATTGGAAAGCTGGATATTGTTTGGATTTGCGACAGCCTTTGGGACAGTTGGATGAAAATTGAAAACTATGGGACTGCAGAAACGAATGAGATGTCGGGTTGAAGATTGCTGAAGCTTGGAAGGGGAATGTCTGGGGATGTGTCGAAATTCAAGTGGTGGTGATGAACGGGAGGAAGGCTGAAAGTTTTAATCATCATACTCCCTACAGGGCGTAATAAACGCTAGGCGAGTCCAAATACTGTCGAAAATCCGAGTGGCCTGTCCAATCACCTGGTCAGGATACCTCCTCTTGGTCTCCTATTGGCTGAATTGTGTGGCGTCATTTAAGATTTATTTATCCCTGTACGGAGTACATGCTAGAAATACGGAGGTACATCTAAAAGAGAATCTAGACCAATTCCGCTATTTGTCCCCCCTATTCTGGTACTACCCCCCTTGGTTTAAAGGGCAGACCCACAGTGGCAAATAAGGGTGACCCAGCTAATCAGAGAGCTGGAATCTTCTCGAAAGCAAATCAGGGGAGATCTTTCGGACCCGCACGCTAACCATTAAACCAGGGGGAGAGAGTACTACCTCCCCCCCAGCTCAAATGTTATTTTATGGGGCTAATATAAGTGCGTTTTACTAGGCTGTGTAACCAGTCATATCCATATTTGTTTGTTTGTTTTATCCTTTTAACGTCCTGTGTAAGTCAAAGACTATAGTAGGACGCCAGAGCCTCAGGTCTGGAAGCCGAATAGTAGACTA
>MU251579.1:7725-61690 GCA_019669835.1 Amylocarpus encephaloides
CTTTTCATCCTCTTCTTTTCATCCTCTTCTTTTCATCCTCTTCTTTTCATCCTCTTCTTTTCATCCTCTTCTTTTCATCCTCTTCTTTTCATCCTCTTCTTTTCATCCTCTTCTTCTTCTCTTCCTCTTCCTCTCCGATGGCTCCCACGCAAGCCTCTCCCACGGTCCATCTGATATTGATCTCCAGCCTGCGGTGGCACCACCCCCGGGGCGATCTCAAGCCTCCCTCTGCCTCCTCCCCCCTCCCCTGGCCACGCCCAGAGTGCACCTCGCGTTCTACCACACCGGTGTGTCTCTCGCGGTCCGTCGAACGCCCCATCTGGAGAGGTCGAGAGGCAGTGATCTGGCGGGCCGGGCGCGGCCAGTATGTTGTATGGTGGTGTCTGTCTCAGCAGCGAGGCGCCGGGGCCACTCGGGGAAGGGGCAGTGAAGGTCGCGGTTGGGTCGATCCGCCTTGTAAATTAAGCTGTGGCGTGGGTGGCAGGAATGGTAGAACGGGGTGTGGATAGCGGGATGGGGATGGGTGCTCGCAGAGGAGTAGGATGGTTCGGATGGCATGGCAGGATGGCAGAATGGCAGAATGGTAGAGTGGTACGGAGTGTTTCGTACTACGAGTGAGGGCGTGAGTGACCAGACTCATCAGAGCCGCACATGGTGATCTCGTTCGCTTGGGACTCTCCTGGGCGGCTAGCGACTCCTACTCGTCCGTGGTACGGAGTAGCGAGTTCAAGTTCAGAGGTCTCCCCTTCTACACTCTCTCTCCCCTTCTCGCCTTGACGCTCTCCTCTCACCTTCCTCACTCACTCGGCCAACCGCTCGTCTCCACCAAGCAACCAAACGGACTTCCAGCCTCCCGAGTGCCGTCCAGTCTCCCCTCCTCCAGTCTCTCCAGTCTCCCCTCCTCCAGTCTCTCCAGTCTCCCCTCCAGTCTCCCCTCCAGTCCCTCCAGTCCCTCCGTCCAAGTCTTCCCTCCACTCTCCCTCCAGTCCATTCCCTCCGGTCCACTCCAGCTTGCGCTGCACCTTGGCTTTGGCGTGTCCTCGCCCTCATCCTCACTCTCGCCCTTCTACCCCCTCCCCCCCATTGATATATAAAACCCCTCCCCAGATATATAAAACCCCTCCCCAGATATATAAAAACCCTCCCCGTTGATACGCCGCCGCCGTGGCCGCCGCCGCTAAACCAGCACCGAATTCGATGCGTCGCGACGTCTCTCCGGCTTCCGAATCCTCGACGTCCAGGAGATCCCAAAGATCCTCCTCCTCCTCCCTCCCCTCCGATTGCCACCATTATTGCCTCTCTGCTCTTCCCCCGCCCGCACCTCAGCGCCGACATCACCGCTCCTCCTCCATGTCCAGCACAGCAGGGTGAGGAACACCCCAGTCGGGAACCCAGAACGATCCCACCGTCGCCCCTCCGCGCAGCCCAGTCCCCGTTCCGGTTCCAGTTCCAGTTCCAGTCCACCCGTATATCTTGGATCTTGTTTTGTTGTCTGGTCGTCTTGTCTTGTCTTCTCCTCTCCTCTCCTCCCCTCCCCCCCTCCTCCCCTCCATCCTCCCCCCTCCCCTCTCCGCTCCTCTGGTGATCTTCACTTGTCCCCTATCTTTCCCTCCGAGAGCGCCTCCGAGAGGAAGAAATCCGCATCTGGAGGAGACGTCGCGACCACGCTCGTGGATTGCAGCGCACCCTGCGCGCGTCATCGAGTTGATCCTCCCACTCCCCGCTCGCACTCCCACTCGCACCTCCAGCCCGGTCAACTCACCTCAACCACATCGCGACTCGGCCACCCCAACTCCATCACCACCACACCTCACCTCACCACCTTCACCGCCATGAACGGCTCACAAATCAAACAGGCCGCCATCCAGAAGGCGAAGCAGGTCGCATCCGTTTCCAATGGCGGTGTCACCAAGAAGCGGAAGAAGGAGTTGAAGCCCATCATCACAACCGAGGCGCACCAAGATGCTGAAGCTGCCTCGACCGTGGCATCGTCAAATCAAGCAGTGGCAGGGTAAGTGTCCTTCTCTCCTTCACTTCACCACTTCCCATCACTTCTCGCCACTCCCCATATCCCGCCTTCACCATTTCCTTCCTATAATTGCCTCGCAACACCCCCCGCCCCCGTCATTACCACCATCCCGTCGCCGCTTCATCTTTTCCCGCACCGTGCTCCGGCGCATCTCGCGCCAAAATCTCGGTGCACGTCCGGAGCAAAAATGAGCGGCACCATTCCCTCGTCCTCCACCACCACCACCACCCTACATCATACATCATGACTTCGCTGCTGAAGAGCCTGCTGACCGCGAATAATCCTGCCCACAGAAATTCCGGCGCCTCCCATCCCAAGTCCACCATGAATCGATCGCCCTCCTCATCCTCCTCGGCGCGCGAGGACGCCGCCGAGACCACTGCCGACGAGGAGGACTCGGAGGATTACTGCAAGGGCGGCTATCATCCCGTCACCGTCGGCGAGCAATTCAAGGATGGGAAGTACACGGTGGTGCGCAAGTTGGGCTGGGGTCATTTCTCCACCGTGTGGCTCTCCCGAGATACCGTCACGCAGAAGCACGTCGCATTAAAGGTGGTACGGTCCGCAGCGCATTACACCGAAACCGCCATAGACGAGATCAAGCTGCTGAACAAGATAGTGGCGGCCAAGCCAGATCACCCCGGGCGAAAGCACGTCGTGAGCCTCCTGGATTCCTTCGAGCACAAGGGCCCGAATGGCACCCACGTCTGCATGGTGTTCGAGGTGTTGGGCGAGAATCTATTGGGATTGATCAAGCGATGGAACCATCGCGGCATCCCCATGGCACTGGTCAAGCAGATTACGAAGCAGGTTCTGCTGGGCCTGGATTACCTGCATCGAGAGTGCGGCATCATCCATACGGATTTGAAGCCCGAGAACGTGCTGATCGAGATTGGCGATGTGGAGCAGATCGTGAAGACCTTCGTCAAGGAGGACAAGACGGAAGACAAGGAGGACAACCGAAATGGCCGACGACGACGTCGAACCTTGATCACCGGCAGTCAACCCTTGCCCAGTCCGTTGAATGCGAGTTTCAACCACGCCGACTTGATGCGATTCCCTGGCAGCACGCCCAGTTCTCACACCAGTCTCAACCAGATGATGCATGAAGGTACCCAATCTCCCATCCAAGATGGACGTACCCCTGGGTTGAGCCCCGTCATAATGAGTGGTGCAATAGGAGGTTCGAAAGACGCGCCCCCGAGAACCGAGAACGAGGATGAGGACAAGCACAAGCAGAGGGAGAAGACAGCGTATGCGGCCTCCAGAATCACGCGTCGAGATCGAGTCACTGACCAAGCCATAGGGACCTTTTGACCCGCGAGGTCTCGGGCATCTCGCTCGAGAAATCGACCGACAAGAGGCGAGCGGAGGATGCGTCCGCGACGGACATCATCTCGGTCAAGATCGCGGATCTGGGGAATGCATGTTGGACGGGGCATCACTTCACGAACGATATCCAGACGAGGCAGTATCGATCTCCCGAGGTGATTTTGGGCGCGAAGTGGGGCGCGAGTACAGATGTCTGGAGTATGGCCGCAATGGTATGTGTTCTGGTGATGCCGAGAATTTTGCCCGTCGGGTTGGTGGTTGGATGGAACGGGAACTGATCAGGCGCAAAGGTCTTCGAGTTGATCACCGGGGACTATCTTTTCGACCCCCAATCGGGCACGAAATACGGCAAGGACGATGACCATATCGCACAGATCATCGAACTTCTCGGTCCCTTTCCAAAATCCCTCAGCAGTACCGGCAAGTGGAGCCAGGAGATCTTCAATCGCAAAGGGGATCTCCGGAACATCCACCGATTGCGGCATTGGGCCCTCCCCGATGTCCTAAAGGAGAAGTACCACTTCAAGGAGGACGAAGGCAAGCGGATTGCCGAGTTCCTCACCCCGTTACTCGAGTTGGTCCCGGATAAGAGGGCGAACGCCGGTGGCATGGCGGGGGCCGCGTGGCTTGAAGATACCCCCGGGATGAGGGGCACGAAGATCTCGGGTCTGGAGGTTGGGTCGAAGGGGGAAGGAATCGACGGGTGGTCTTGTGAGGTCAAGAAGACGAGATGAGGGATGGGTCACACACGTCCCTCCTGGCTCACATTACCAAGACCACCCTCCCCCCGTTCCCCACCCCCCATAAATACTATCTGTCTGTCTATCGGTGTTCACTCTTGACTAGAAACTTAAACTGTGGGATGGAACGGAAAGGGGAACTACTTTAAATGCATGAGAAACATGGGAAGGAAGGGAAATCAATGGGAGGGGGGGAGGGGGACAAGGGGGCAACGAAACCAGTTGATGAAGGATGAGCTTCTCACGGTCTTCTCTCCCTCTCCCCCTCCCCCTCTCCCTCTCTCTCTCAAATATTATGATGCCTGCCTGGTTGTCGTTGTAGATGTATCCACCGTGTGAAGCATAGTAGCTAGTTCTACGGAAAGCTCGCTGGCAGGATGGACGGGGGATTTTAGAGTATGGAATGCATGGCTGAATGGAACCAGATCCTGCTTGATGAGAATACGAAACGATGCTCGGTTTGCACAGCACACTTGGTGATCGATGGACTGCGGTCGTGGTTTCGAGGGCGCAACGGAAGGAGAGTCACGGACAGGATGCTAATATTCCTTCCTCGTAAGGTTACTTGTGCCCTTCGGCTTCCTCTCCCCCCCCCCCCTCCCCATCTCGGCTACACCATCTCGCTTCCCCTCCCCCCCTATCCTCAAACATGAACCCCCCCCTCCACGCCCGCGCCATCTCGCCCCTCCCGTTCCCGGATCTCGACAAGACAACGAGAATCCCGTGGCCGACCCACACCCCCCCATCCCTCTCCCTCACGCACAAGCGAGCTTCCCGCGGCTCCGTCTCCCCAGTCAAAGTCAAGGGAATGATGATGATGATGATGATGATGGCTACAAACCCACAGCCTCGAGCCCCGTCGTGCATTCATTCCTCCTCCTCCGCACCTAGCATCCGCGAAACGCCCCTCCTCCACCACTAATCCCAAGCGGACCGGTTTCGCCTGCCCGACCGACGACGGCCTCTCGGGGCGGGTGCTCGCTTAGAAAGGGGGAGAAGGAGGGAGGGGGGAGGGCTGGGGTTCCGAGGAGTCGAGGAGTTGGGGAGTCGAGGAGTTGGGGAGTCGAGGAGTTGGGGAGTCGAGGCGTTGGGGAGTCGAGGCGTTGGGGAGTCGAGGCGTTGGGGAGTCGAGGCGTTGGGGCTTCCCGGGTTGAGTTGGGTGCGGGAGGACTACTACTATGGAATGAAAAGGCTGCGCTTAGGTTAAGTTAGGTCAGGTCAAGTCAGGTCAAGTCGGGTCAAGTCAGTTGCAGCACTGGTGATGATGGAAGTGGCGGGTCGTCTCTTGGGAAGGTCTAAAACATTAGCCACGAGCCGGACATGTGGAACCTTGGGGAGGGGGCGAAGATGAGATATTTAGAAGATGTGCGGTGGTGATGGGGAGGTGGGAAATGGCCGTCAGCAATGGCCGCTCATTTATTTTGGGACTTGGCTCGATTGAACCGCTTCCATGACTTGATTGTTTCCATTCGTAGCATAAACTGGCCGTCAATGCTTTCCGATTTCCCCCCTGGAGGATACACGGAATTCCATGCGTCTCTTGGTACACCCTACCCATGCCCTGACTCCATCTCTCAAAATCAAAGTCCTTCCAAACACCGCCCCGCCATATATACACCTACCCGCACAGTTCTCCCGCGTATCGTCGCCTAATACTCCTTACTAGGACTCCTCGATCCCTTCGTTGGGCTCCTTTGACTAGGTGTCTGACTCGGCATGATGGCCCTCACTTCTTGTCCCCAGGTATCGAAACCAACATGATGATTAGTTCGTGGTGTCTGGGGCTGCGTTCCCCATTGTGGTGTTTGAGGTGGGGCATCCCATGGATATGTGCCTGTGGGGGGTGGTGGGAAGTATGATGGTGCTGTTGGCATTTGGAGGTTCGCGTGTTTAGAGCGGAACATGCCGAATGCGATGTTGTTGGTGGCTACTACTGCTACAAGGATGACGACGATGAAGATCTTGGAGTTTGTTAGTGACCGAGATATATCAGGAATGGAGAGAGGGATACACATACCAGCGCCTTGTAACTGATAGGCTCCACAAAACTGTTCAAGATCTGAGCGAACGTATGTGCGCTCACCCTCGCTCTCCCAACAGCATAGGCATCCCGATTCATGCAAACTTCATATTGCGAGCAGAGTCCCTTCAAGGCCGGTGCTCTTTGATCAAGTCCGCATCTGTTATCTACGAAATCTCGTGCGCATTGTGCGATCTCCTCTATGGCTTCCAGAACCGACACCTCCGACGCTTTCTCGATGTCTCCCTTCACCGCTGACCAAAGGCTGTACACTCCCATCACGGTAAGAAAGAAGAAGAAGAAGTTGAGGCCAAGCTGGATGTAGATTGAAAGCACCCTCGGAAGGTTTGGTCTCGATTCGATGCCGGATAAGAAGGATGGTAGCCAGCCCTGTGTGTTGCCATCCTGGGCATTGCCCTTCTTACTTCGTGGTCTTGATTCTCCAGAGTCCGAGTCGCTGTCTGATTGCGCTCCGAACAGTTTGACATCGCGGTCTGTCCTCTTGCGCTTCCGAAGTTTGCGAGTGAGTGTACTCGCAACCTTCCCCTTGCGTTGCTCCGCCATGCCTGGACTACTTCCATGGAAGCCTGCGCCATATCGTCCAAAAATCGGCTTCTTCTCTGACGGGCTCTGAAGAACTGCCATGGCTGTGTTGATCCTAGATATCTCTGGTGTGTCTTCTGCGTCAGCATTATCCGCCGGTGATGATTCGGCGCCTGACGCTTCGGAGAATAGGTCGCGATCGAACGGTTTGCGCGGTGTAGTAAACGAGGGATTGCGGAATTGGGGCGCTGGCGTCGAGCCTGATTTCAAGAATGAGCTTGTCGACTTCTGGGTCGACTGCTGGGACTGAAAAGCTGCGGCAATGTTAGGTACTTCCACTTCTAACGTGTGTTGCCATGCGACTTACGTTTCTGTCCTTGCTGAGGCTTGTATTGTGGAAATGGAGAGTTTGGATCAGCAGGTCCTTTCGTCTGCCATTCCCAGTCCATAGGACTCTCATGTGTTCGTCTCTGGGTTTGGATATTGTTGAACATATTCGGTTGATCGCAAGGCGATGCGAAGGCAAGGAGGAGCGATCAAGAAATCGGGATCTCGAAGTCGACGGAGAATGTTAAGCATACGGCTAGAAGTAAACAAAACATCCTGGTTGTCCTGGCTGCCCCGGATTTAAGGCTTTGTGGCTGGTGAGCTTTGTGGCTGACACTAGTCTGATTCGCCACTCCCAGGCTAGCTTTAGGTTTATCAATGGGCACAAGAACTTCAACGGTTCAATCACAACCTCAGTCCTTTGACAACAAACCCTCACTCGCGCCCATCTAAGCCTGACCTGCTTTTCAAAGTCTCACGTCTGACTTCGCACTTTCGGCCTTGCTGCTTTTGGTGCATCGCAACTCCGAAACCGCGACTATTTCAGTCCTCCAACAACATCCCCATCAACTTCTACAACCCTCTCCATATCACCATGTCGGATTCCGATCTCGACTCAAGACCTACGACGCCACTTCCAGAGGCGGGAAATGATGCTGCGGACCCAAGCCAACCTCGCTCAGATGATGGCGATACTCCTCCACCTGCAGCAGCGAATCCTGACCTAGATATGGTCAATATTGACGACGATGACCACGATTCACTTGCCTCTGATCTGTCGGAAGTCGACGAAGCTGAATTCGCAGATTTCGATCCTACAACAGTCGCACTTGAAGACAGACCTCTGGTCGATATTGATGAAGATGTCGCAAAGACCTTGAAGGCCAGTAAACGACAACGAGCAGACAAGGGCGAGGGGAAGAAGGGAAAGGAGGGCAAACGAGACAAGAAGAAACGCCGCCGCGATGAAGATGAAGATCCAGATGGGCAGCAGATGGAAGGCAAAAGGGCCAGGAAGCCAAGACCAGATGGGGAGCGCAAGATTCGAGATGGTCCACGAGAGAAGAGAGCCCCATCACCTGAAAACGAGGAAAACCTCACGCCTGAGGAGAGAAGACGACGTGCGCTGGATAAGCAGATGGATGCGGCGTTGAAGAACCCAAACAAGAGGCGGCGCAAGAGGGACGAAGTCGTACGTACGCCCTCTGTCATTTTAACGACTCTATCTAACTTGTGTGCAGGATCTCGAGGAAGCTTTCGACGATGAAATAGCAAATGTAAAAATTCGCATGGAGCAAGCATGCGTGTCTGACAACCAGGCTCGAGAGAACAACCAACCAGCTATCCACAAGCTCAAAATGCTTCCAGACGTGCTTGGTGTTTTGAACCGAAATACCGTCCAGCATACGATCGTTGATCCTGACACGAATTTCCTTCAATCTGTCAAGTATTTCTTGGAGCCGCTTTCCGATGGAAGTCTCCCAGCATACAACATTCAACGCGATCTCTTTGCGGCACTGACCAAACTTCCCATTGAGAAGGAAGCGCTCCTCAGCAGTGGTATCGGGAAAATCGTGCTCTTCTATACCAAAAGCAAGAAGCCAGAACCTGGTGTGAAGCGAACGGCCGAAAGATTGTTGGGTGACTGGTCCAGACCAATCCTAAAGCGAACAGATGACTTCAAGCAGCGAAAGATTGCTACGAGAGAGTTCGATTACCAGTACGTTCAGTCCTCTGATTCTTGCTCGTCCTTACTGACAATATTATAGAGCGGCCCAGCTTGCCCTTCGTCCATCTGGTCCTCTGTCCTCTCAAATGCCAGCACCCTCGCTACAGGATTTACAAGCAAGGGAACGTGAAATGGAACGGAAGCGAGCTCTCGCTCAGCCTCTCAAGAGAACCAGAGTTGAGGCTTCCACCGCAAGCTATAGCATCGCTCCAAAGAGCACATTCGATCCCACCAGAGGTTTGGATCCTATGTCGAAGCCTATTGGTGCGGGCGGTATGGAGGCTTTCCGGAAGATGACCACAAAGCAAGGCAAAAAGAGAAACTAGGAGACCCCCCTCTTGTAACAACATTCTTTTTTTCAATGGTCAACTTCGGGCACTGATTTCAATGCAAAATCAAAATCGCCGAGGGTGGATGGCATGGCATTATAAAGGTTCAAGCGAGGCGTTGAGGATCGAGTCCTCATGACCAAAAATGAGAGATATTCAGAATCCTAAGCTTTATCTTTGTGTAGTACTCTTCGTTGCAGCATGCCGTCTGTTATCCATCTTCAGTACCACCGTGGTGATACAGTCGCGGATTGGATAGTAAGGTCTTGAGTAGCTTCGCTCCAGGTTCTCGGGAAAGGACTTCGTCGCCAAAGCTCGGCCGCGCTGCATCCTTTCACAGACGGCCATCGCTCGACTGGCCGATGTACTCAGAGCAGGCAAGCCATTCGTCTGTGTACGGATCCGATCAAGCCAAGAACCCGACCCTATAGAAACCCGTCTCCTCCTGCCGTCGGTGTTTTCACATTTCGTCCCCGATGGAGCGACGCACCGCCTATAGCGGAAGATGATGTCGCTGCTGTGGGTGGATGCTTGGGCATCTCTTTTACCATCATCCCCCCCCACCTTTCGCATCTCTCGCCGAGCGGCAGGGAGCGGGCGGGGTCGTCGAGGGAGCCTCCGTCCCGTGCTTCCCGAGCGTGGGAGGGGAAAGGGGGCTACGGGCCAGGACGGGCGTTTGGCGAGAGGGCGACGATGGAGCGGGAAGGGTCGCCGCTTTGCACGTACTGTACGAAACGGACTGTAGGATCGGAATCGAACCGAATCGACGTGGGCATGAGGCTGGCGTCGGTCGGTCCGTGGGCGACGGACGGGGCTAATAAGTTCCGCGTGGACGCTCGATCAACCACCACTTCGCACCGCCCACGCCGTTCGTCCACATGCCGATGCCGAATCTCGCCGGGCCATGGACCTCCCACCACCGGCCGTGCATGGCCCGGCCACCGAGTGCGGGAGGTCGTCCTGGCGGTCTTCCAGGCGTGCATGATCATCTAGCCTCGTGGCGGAGAATTTGTACGGTACGGTGAGTGCGCGCACGGTGCTGACGAATACATTCTCTCCCCTGGAAACTTTAGCCAGCTTTAGCGAGCCCCTGTCTGGGAGGGGACGTTGTCAATAAGTCAATAAGTCATGAGGCAGCCGTCGTGATCGGTAGCTAGTGGTAGGCTAAACCCCCTCGACGAGTGACCTATCTATGCTTGAAGCTGCATCGGCGCAGAGAACTCCCCCTTGCATTCTGAGAGCCTTCGAGGCGTCAAGGTCGTTCACTTGGTACCTACCCGTACACCCGGTTCTGTCACCATGTCTCAAATGACGATGCACATCGGGATTCATATGTATGTGTGTATGTATGTAGTGGAGTTGCCATCTCTCAGATTATTATCCATACCTGTATTCATATGTATGTATGTAGTGGAGTTTCCATATCCCGTTCCCCCATCTCATGAGCAGCAGCTACTTAAAAAAGCGCGCGCTAGATTCTCTCGAAAATATACAGCTGTCCAATAAACAGCAGAAAGACAAGACTCCCCCGTGGTCATCCATACTTTTGCCACCCCCGGAGAAGAAACAAAAACAATTGATTTCATCAAGGGTATCCTGCGTTTTCCATTGCCATGCCTTTCCCAAAACGCCCATGCCAAGTCGACGAGAGTTGGAATTCTCCTTCCGTCGCAGCCAAAAATCAATAAACAAAATCAATCACGAGACGAAATGCCATGCTCCGAAATTCGCCGAGATCGATGCAGATGCAAGCACAATGTTCGCGGGAGGGGATGACAATTCATCGACACGGTCATCGCCGAAAGGTGACGCGGCCGGGAGGAGACTCTCTCACATCATATACCCATTATTGGGTCTGACACCGGACATGGAATTCCGCTGTTGTCTCTGGATGTTGGTGACATTGCCGTTCTGTCTCGACATGACGAGGATCTCAAAGGCGTCGACGCGGGATTTGAGTGATGCGTTCTCGCGGGTCAGGTATTTGTTCCTCTTCTCGAGGTGGGCGATGTATTCTGTCGCCTTGGAGAGGACTGTCGCCTGAGATTGATCGTTAGTCGTAGTCTTACGCGAGGATGCGGAGCGACACCAACCTTATTCAGTTTATGTGCGGGGGTAAGTCCTTGGAGGTCCTCCTCGACATCCTCGCCACGGGAGTTCTTCTTGCTCATCACTCTCAGGGATGGGACTGAGTCCCGCAGCGCGGCGATCTTGTCGTTGAGGTTGGTCCGGTATCGCTTCTCGATCATGTTGTGTGCCGTCTTCTTGACCGGTGGGTGGCGGCTGTTCCCTGCGGGTGCCTCGTCGTCATCCTCATCGTCGTCCTCGACGCTACTCTTCCGTTTCCTCCGGTTGTCGATGATGGCAGCTTCGGGCGAGGACGCCGAGTTTGGGGAGCCTGGGTATTGGTCCTGGGTCTGTGGTCGATTTGGCATGGCAATATCGCGGAGACGAGACGCTTCTTGGGGTGAGAGGACGTTGTTGAAGGAGCTCGACGTGGATCCTGGTAATGGTCGTGACCAGGAGAGAGGGGTCGAGTACAAGCCTTCACGGGGAGGAAGACCTGACATATTTGGTGAGGTGACCGAGCTCGGGGACTGGAATAGAGGCTCCTCGCTGATCGAATCCTCTCTGAACACGGCACCGTCGTCCGAGGTGTTGATGTGGGACAGATGGGTGGTACTGCTGGGAGGAAGCTCGAGGTCGGCGATGGTTGGAGAGACGGGCTCGAGCTTCAGCTCCGGGAAGAATTCAGTCGTCGGTGATAGAGCAGCGTCGCTTGGGTCGTCCCAACGCATCCAGTCTTCGAAAGTGCCAAAGTTGAACGCCTGCTCTGACTTGAGATCGGAGTTGAACCTCTGCTTGGGAAGCCCGTAGCTGGGGAAGATGCGATCGTCGGCGGAGATTGGGCTTGGGAGGGTCGAGTCGTCGGAGCTGGCGAGTGCTGGATCGCTATAATAACTCGAATCCAGGGCAAATGTGGGCGAGGTTGTCGTGCCGTTCTATCGACGGGGGATCAGTTAGTCAGGGTTGCGTTCAAGCTGGGTGGTGATTCAGGCCCTCGCGCGCGTCTCCAAGACCTCCTCGACCAGGCTCGTCGGCCACCAAGGCCTCGTGATTCCAAAACACATTGCTTTCGACATACCAAGGGGCTTTATGCCACTGATGAGGCTCGATTGATATGCCTGCAATTGTTCCGTGGTCGGGGTCACTATGGTCTCAACCGCCAATGAAGCGGATCGGAGGACTTGGACGTACTTGAGGTCTCTGGGTATTCAACGAGAAATAGTCAACGGCTGGAACCTCGGGGCGTACAGTGATAGCCATCTGTGGAAGCTTGCCTTCAATTCGTTTGATGTGAAGTGGAGTGGTTCTTCTCGACGTTGTCGTGGGGAGCGAGGTAGCTTGAGATGGTGGGAGAGGGGGGATATATGGTTGATCTTGGATGGTTGATCTTGGATGGTTGATCTTGGATGGTTGATCTTCGATTGGTGTCGGAGGTCGTCAAGGTCCCATGCAATGTTGGACAATGAGAATGGATGTTTGTGATGGGATATGGGGATTGGGGATTGGGGATTGGCTGCAGAGGATTGATGTCTTGAATGATGACCATTTGACGTTTATTTGGGACGACAGGATTTAAGTATGTTCTGCCATGTGTTTTGTACGGATGGGTGGGGCCGGCTCAACCGAAAGTACTCGGGAGGACAGAAGAAGACGGTGACTTCGGGAGTGTGAAAGGTGTTTGAGAGTGGAAGCGTCAGAGCCGGTTCTTACTCGTATCATACGAGAGTCCGGCGAGATGATGTGACTTTCCATATATGTGGGGAAGCGAGCAGCGACACTGAGAGCCAATATAAAAACCCGCGGCGGGCTCCGAACCGCCAAAGGAGACGTCAGACCTCGTCCTGGTACAGGCGCCTGGTACAGGATGCCGCTGGGCGCTGAAGAGGAGATGCAGGGCCGGTACGTACTATGCGTCGTGCAACATGAGCATGACAGACGGACTCCTGCTGAATCCTGATTCTCCTCCGCACTCTCTCCTACGACAGGACGACTGCGCTGTACCCGTACCGTAGTACCCTTCCAAGGCATATAATTCACAGGCTAGTGGCATATGACGGACCTGTGAAAAGCACGGCGGCGGACGGGGTCCCACGTACAGCACAAACAGACCCAGGCGAGTGCGTTCGAAAGGAAAAGGCGAGTACTTTCGAAGTTAACCGAGGCGAGTAAATAGAGGCGAGTACTTTCGAAAGTAAACAGGCGGATAGACAGACCCAGGGGTGCGACGGTCACCATCACCGACACGGCTCTCGCGTACGGAGTCCTTCTGTGCTCCTACGAGTCCTATCCAGGAGTCCGACGTCGGTCCCTCCCTCCGTCCTCGTCCTCGTACTAGTAGGCCACGGGCATTGTGACTTTGCGGACGAGGCTGCGAGGCAGGCGGCACGGGGGTTGGAGCTTGGGAGTCCGCACTGCTCCGTGAGCACTCGAACACGGACGCAGACAGGAGAACTTGCTCAATGTGCCTCTACTGGACCGTGATCTTCTCTCCCTCCCAGTCCCAGTCCCAGTCCCAGTCCCAGGGGGGAGAGGGAGAGAGTCTGGGACTGGGACTGGGACTGGGAAAGGGACTGGGACTGGGAAAGGGACTGGGACTGGGAAAGGGACTGGGACTGGGAAAGGGACTGGGACTGGGAAAGGGACTGGGAGGGAGGGAGAGAGAGTCTGGGACGGGGACTGCGAGTCGGGGACTGGGAGAGGGGATGAGGACGGTTTTGACGTCGCGGCTGCCAACAACGTGCGAGAATGGCGATTGTGGGGTGATTTTCCGGCGTGGTGGTGTGAGGAACATGAGGAATGTGAGGAATGTGAGAAAGGTCTTGGCCCCCTGGCCTGCTTTGGGATGCCCCCGCGCCACTCGCATGGGCCCGGGGGGCCTGCTCATTGGCCACGACTCGAGCGGCCCACAAACGAGGGCATTCAGGGATGGCGTTTGGACAGCGGCCGGGTGGGGGTCGGATCGGCATCCTCCAACCACACGTTCGAAAGGAGACGGAGGTACAGTACAGTACAGTACAGTACAGTACAGTACAACGTACAACGTACAAGTAGACAACGCGGAGAGGTCTGTAAATGCTGTCCCCCCCCCAATTAAATGTAACTGCTCCAGGGCTGCACGTGCCAACTTGCTCTCATATTCTGTCTGTGCAAGCCTGGCCAGTTACATTTATTTAGGGGGAGAGTACGGTATCACTGCCGCGCGCTTTCTAGAAGATCCTCAGCTGTTCGGAAGGCGTCCTGGCCTCATCTGCAGCTCCATCGAAACGTCCCGGGTTTTGAGAACTCTTGACTCTTGACCTTGCCTCTGGCCTCTTACTTCGTACTCGTATCCTGGCCATGGCCGATGGTCCCATGGAGGATGCTCAAGAGTCAGGACTCAAGGGAAGCGCTTTCATTGAGCCTATTCCTCGACGGAGGTTACTTGCCATGGTCGTGGGGTGGGCACAACTCCTTCGACCGCACTTGGCCACCACTCGGCTGAACATGTTCACTGCCGCCAGAGTCCAGAGTCCAGAGTCCAGACCCACGACCTGGCCATTGGATGCCGTATCTGGCAAAAGGGAGAGAACCACCTTCTTGCAAATCTACCCAGGGCCACCCAGCATGGAGGGAGTCGATCGCGGACCGTCCCGAGCAGCCTTCTCCTGCACGGTACTGTTCTTATACGGATACTTAGTATACGGATACTTAGTATACAGTGTACTTCGTATACCACGTACGGCAAGAAGATTGGGATACCCGAGTAGGGGGAGGGGGGAGGTTGTCACGGGTCGACTTTGTACAGTATCCGCGAGTCACAAGACAATATAAGAAAAGAATGAATCTCAAGGGACCGAGCCTGGCGAGCCATCGGCATCTCTCCGAGTCTTTTCCTTCGAGTTCTTCATGGGAGTGGCCCTAGCACATGCAATTCATTGCAGCACAGTACAGTAAGGTAACGACACGGTGCATAATCGCCGATGGATGTTGAGGCAGTGTCCGATGTACAACGTTGTAGTCCGTTTCGTGGACCTTGATAGGATCGCCGCAATGCGAGCACCTCCTCCTCAAAGATCATCCAATCACTACAACCCCGATACCACAAACCGCGGCGTGCTACTCCTCAATCATGTGGTGGATGCCAATGATGACATCGGCCATTTGGCTCCCGAGTGCTGCATGAAAGATACGGGCTCAGCAAAGTGCCTTTCGACTCCCAACCGAAACCGAGGTAATCATAATTCAAATAATGGTCAGGAGGATACACCAAATCTTCTTTAGAGGGCATTTGTCCCATATTTTGGCAGAGCAACGAGAGGGAATGGTTGTGTCATGCAAACAGCCTCAACCTTCCCCCTCGTTGACATTCCGTTTGGTGTTGGTGTTTCATGGCTCCTGTGGTGGCTATCCTATCTGTGTGCTATGGCAAGATTGTGAACCCAAGTGATACTAGTCGGGGCCCAACGTCTAGTAGCGGCCTACCTTGGAGAGGAAAGGTCCAGAAAAGGGGATTCTCATTCTCTCCAACCGGCCCAAGGGGATTTTTCATATCCAAACTCCCGATGTTCGGGCAGAATTGGTTCATAGATGATGTCGAGGACCGTCCGGCAAGTTTGTAATCTAGGGTATTTTCCGACTTTTCATCGACTGAGAACTCCAGTCCCCAGTGACCGGTGAGGTACCGGAGTATATCGACGGCGCGGGTGGCAAACCCATGGCACCCTGTCATTTCCTTCAGGCAGTCTACTCCCTGTTGTAAGGCCATCTTCGAATCTTTTTTTTGTTGCGAATCTTCGGAAACGGTAATGGCAGCTTTTGATACACCAAATGAGACTGCGTGTGTTATGCTAGCACAGAGCACATAATATGGGACAAAAGACGGTGTTCGTCGAAGGGTATACAATTTCGAATATGAGTTCACCAAGGTTGAAATGGCATTTGCAGCTTGACGACATACATCCTTGGGAGAGACTCCACTCCCAGTAATTTTGAGTCTGATAAAAGGGCGAAAAAGCAGTATCATAGCATAATGATAGTACATGCTAGCCTATGTCAGTGGGATCTAAGGGAACTATCATCTTGCTGGGCTTACTGCGCAAAAAGAACAGCCGGGGTGAAGTTTTGTCCTAATCTCAAAGTCTCTGGGATCGAAGCATACCAGTTCAGATACTTGGTATAGTGCACAAGGAGTGACTTGCTTGTTAATGTGGAACCTGGTGAATAGAGAGTGTATAAAGTGGCGTGGACAATTTCTGAGAGCTCGCAAAAAGTTTTGTACACGCTTCGAACGTTTGAAGGTTGGATACAGGACCGTTCCAAGGGAGCTCCTGTAAACCTGTTAGTCTCTTCCATTCCAGATTTGATATTCTTTTATATACCGTCATCAGTGTATGGCACCCACTAGAAGAACGAGAAGTCAGCTTGTATTTCGGAGGAAATTGCGGGAGGTAGGGGCTCCAGGTTTAGAGAGTGGTTCTGGTTTTGGAGTGCAACGGCTAATATAAGCAGCATAGAAGTGGAAATGAGTCCAGCAACTTACGTGGGAGGATTCGATATGATCAATGATTTCTGGTTTCGTTACGAGCTGGAGGTCCTTTGAAAATTGGGGTAGTCGACCGATGCTGAGTGACCATGCTCTAAAGAGATAAGCATATCTTTTGTGTAGCAAGCGGGCTCTAAGATCTAGATACTTACTGGTCTAAGGAAAACGCACCCCAGAAAGTAGCCGACCGAACTGCGTAGTCAGCCTGCTGCATCTCATTCCCACCATAGTTTTCAAGATGTAGGCCCATCTCAATTGCTAACCGAATTGACTGTCCCGCAAAGAATAAGCCATCACTAGAACGACTACAACTAGCCTCACGAATTGAGAGGAGCCCAAGAGCTTGTATGGTTGTCAAAACGTGCCGGTTTTCTTCTAGGTCAAGTAGCCTCACGGCTTCTGTGAAAAAATGGTCCCCTGCAGTGTTGCTGTTTTCGGGATCTGTTCGAGCGTTTGGCTGATTGGAAAATCTGCAGCCCAAAGCCAGAATGCTGTTCACAAGTAAGGGGGAGCAGTGCTGGGTACTGCCGGCCTTGAATCCTTCTAGAAAGTGCTCCTTATTTAACGAAGCAAAGGTAGGGTACTCCCAGCAAAAGTACAGAGTCATCAAATGTTCGACAAAGTCGAGGTCGGAGGTGACAGTTGTCCAAGTACCACCAGCCTCCGCATGTTTTTGGGGTGAGGATGTGAAGTCTTTGGGATGACCCAGTATTGTACTTTGTCCGTGGGCTCGGGCGTGGAGTGTCGAGCTACCAGGAGAAGAAACATCTCCAGCACTTGGGTGCCAAGTTCCTATCAACGGGAGGGAATGCTGGGTGACAGGAATGTTCTCGGGATCCCATACCATGGGATCATCGTATTGGCTAACCATCGAGTCTTGGGATATGGAGCCACGAGTTTCTTCAAGACGACCTGTGGATTGGCCCGGATTTTGTGATTCGAGGTTGACAGTGTCTCGTACACCGGAAACATATGCAAACGAGCCCTGGATGTCCATGGCTGGCTGCAAGGCATTCGAAATAGCTTCGCGGTGGCTTGGCATAGTGAAGGTTGTTCTCCTATTCTCGTCGCCCACTGAAGATGTCGGTGCTCTTCTGTCTAATTGGTCGACTATGTGCTCCACATGATCGCCACTTCGAAGCTGGTTGATGATGGTGTTGGCCGAGTCATCGTCTGAGGCAAGAGCTTTAAGGATCCGCTCGTTTTGTCGTTGCTGGGTCTTCAAACTCTCAATCTCGGACCTCATATTTTGTTTGGATTGTCGCATAGGGATTTCGTAGGCACATTCGACGCCTATGATCGAGGAGCATCTGCCACATGGAACTTGCCCATCGCACTGTAAAGAAAATCGACCATCAGCAACAAGCTCGCAGGCATATCTCCACAACTTGCCTTTGCTCTTCGTTTTCGACATTCAGTGCAAGCATTGGGAGTTACTACTCCGAGACCTCGCCGCCTCCTTGGGTTCCCCTCATCCATGTTTGTTGGTTAATTTTCCTCGCACGGTTCTTTGACGGATTGACATGATATGCGATGAAGACTAGAAGGTTCAGACGAGCTCCAAATGGGTATAATTTTGCATCCAAAGAGCTTTATCGAGGTGCGATACTGGACGTGAAACAAAATTCGCAAATAATATGGTCAAGAGGTTATAGTAGTGCCGGGGGCGATGCAAAGGAATGTGCCATGACGTAGGTGTGCTCGAGGGGGGGTGTTTTGGTAGCCTTTTTATTAGCTACTGCCGAAGTCAGCCTCTACATACTCGAGTAACCTTACGTATTATTAATACGATAGAAGAAATCCTGGAACAAATCAGCACCAGCACTTCGAATTCGTTAGGAGGGAGGGAATACGTGTTGAGGGTGATATTGAGATGTAAATCTTATGCACACCGGTAGGGCAGAGGTGATGTGTCGAACAAGTGATTTGATTGGATCGCTAACCTTCGTAGAGGCGGCTCGGGCTGCTTGGTTCCTGAGACGGGATTCTCGAGCCATCATTCAAATGAACATATGATAGATGATTTTGACTCGTGACCGTCATCTTAACTTGTGCCGGGGACATAAGGTTATAAAACACGACCTGAAAGACCTGCTGCATTTGTACGTGCCTACATGGGATGCTATGGCTGTGTCCACAGCTTGATCCCATAAGACGTGGCAGTGGAAAAACCATAATCCGCAATTAATTGCTTGAAACCACAATATGACGCAGACTATAGCAGGCACGAAAATAGTGTCTTTCTAGGTCGGGTTTACAACGTTCATCGGCCGCGCCAGCAGGAGGTTTGGAGCTGTCGAATGGATTGTATGCTTCATCATAGCCCCCAATACCAGCCTGATATGTCGACAGCACCAGGAAATCCTTTCCATGCTACAGAATTGTAGCAAGTTGAAAATCAACCATTTGATATCAAGGCGATGATGACTTACGAGGTGGAAAGGATGACCTCTATCGTCGAAATTGTTCGGGATAATGTCGACCCATTGACTTTCTCCAGACTGAATGTAAGGGATGAATGAGTCTCCCCAGCCTAACCTCTCCAGAGCAGTCAGAGGAGGCTTCCTCGGCCTGGTAATTTCCCAACTTGTTTGATTTATGAACCCTCTAGGTTCGTTGTTGTACACTCCTAGGATCTCGACCTTGTGTACAGAACGAGTGTTTGGTCCGCACTCTTGGGAATAGCGATGAGCTCACTATGCCTAATCAACTAGGACAATTCAACTAGTGGCACTAAAGCCCCCTCGTTGTGTGCTGTCGCTTGCACGGTATGTGAAGGATTGCTGGACGTTCGAGACAATATAAATTTTGTATCTCAGACAACGCGAAGTTTCGAAACCTTAAATTCATATGGCTTACTGTATTAGCACATAAACAAAGAGTATTATACGAAGATGGCATACTCAGAGTCGAGCTCGATTGCCATAACGGCAATCTTCTCGTCGTAATCAGGAGCCGCTTAACGATGATACCCATCCCTTCTCCTAGGTAGATTAAGCCAATTGATTGAGCACAACAAGGCCTCAAAACTGAGTTTCCGCCATCAATCTACACTAGGCTCATTCTAAATCCAGCCATTGCAACAGTAAACCCTACCATACTCCTGGAGATTGTTAGCGACGATCCCCACGGTAAATTTCTGAAGTACTTTCAAAGCCACTGATCCTGTGTTAATGAATCGTAATCTTGTCGAATTACTTCCAAGCTTAATATGGGGTATCGTTACTGAGCTGTACTCTATAGGTCGTGCTGGTACTGACATGGAACAGTTGAAGTACCCCTCCCTATTAATGAAAGGAGAGTTAGGGGCCGGCTGTGTTCCTGTTAGTGAAAAGTCGACTCAGGTATCATAAATTCTACTCATACCTCGTTTCCGGCGTTCGAGAAGCCTTGTAGCAGTCTTGAACCTCATAGACGGCTGATGGTACCAATCGACCATTCGTACAGTTCTTTCTCGGGAGAGTCGAGGTCTGGCTAGGAGCAAGAGGATACACAGACGTCCGCTGCAAGGAGATGTCACCATGGAGACGAGAACACATGTCCAATCTCCTCGATGCTTTCGATTTCCGCCACATAAGTCGCCCTTCTCGTCACCGTAGGCTCTTTCTCGTCACTAACCCGGCTCAATCCAGCCCGACTACTCGCTCCTCACGATAACAGGTGCAAAGACCCCTCTCACATGGTCATCGTCTAGATGACCCTCTTGGCTCCATGTCAGACCCCTACATTGGGGCTGCAAGACCGCTCCTCCACCCGTCCCCCAACGCAGATCCCGCGAAGCT
The DNA here is from genome assembly GCA_019669835.1 of Amylocarpus encephaloides. Classification (NCBI taxonomy): domain Eukaryota; kingdom Fungi; phylum Ascomycota; class Leotiomycetes; order Helotiales; genus Amylocarpus; species Amylocarpus encephaloides. The sequence goes on from MU251579.1 coordinate 28,145, forward strand.
TGTCGAAGAAGGCGCACAACAGGTCCGGGGCTCTTTGACCGAAGGTCGGTACCTCAACTTCGAACAAGAAGGATACGCGATCACGAATGAGGGCGTCGAAGAGGGGTTTGGTAATGTAACACTTACTAAGGCGCGGCGGAAACATGATGATGTCAAGCAGAGGTTGTTTGTACATCTTGTTGGTGAGACGGAGGCAATACCTTCAGTGTCCAGACTGCACTGGATAAGTTCTACATCGCTGCGAACCAGACACTCACATCGAATGTCGCCGAGGCAGAGGTATTTACTGTCTCCAATCTCGGCAACGGGTAGGGATATAGCTTGACTAGCGACTTAGGCTTTATCAATGGAACCATTTTAGAGAAGACCGAGCTGAGGAAGGAGTTCGAGGGCGGGAAGATATGGGCACGCAAGATGGCAGAGTGGTTGAAAGTGATGCTGTGAGCGGAAGGCAGATTTTTAGTGTTACATATCACTTAGGCGTTGCATGGTTTGGACATAATAGGGATAGGTACATAGATCTTGGGTCTCTTTTTGCGATATAACACCGTGCTTAAAGCTCTTTGGATTTAGATATGTTTGCAACGACAGTCTCCTTGTAATTTCTCATGGTCAGATTGAATCTCGATTCTCGAAGAACTGTGAGGTGGAGAATCGATCCCGTGCTAAAATGTCACTGTGATAGGAGAAATTGAGGACAAGGATCTTCAGACAGACAATGTAGGAAATCCTAATCTAAAAACGGCACTATTCTCCGTAGTATCGCCAAAGCTAACTTTCGGAACGCTCGATTCTCTTGTCTACTCTTCTTTCAAATCAACTACAGTTTATGCTCTATTCTACCATGTACCAATTCTAAAGACTATGCTGGACTTTCTCGCTTGCTAGCGGCCCCTCTATGATCAAATTTGACTTAATCATCTCTATCTCCTCTTTGGTGAGCCTACAATTTTCTATCATGTAGCCCTCCGCACTACCATACTTTTCTCCAACAACTTTCAAAACAGCTAACATATTCTCGGCCCTGTCATCTATAAGCAACAACTTGAAGAAGAGTCGAAGGAGTCGTACTTAGCACTGATCATATTCCATGCTCCTTCCATATTGCCATGAAGAGCTGGATGGACAGATAGATGTTCGATAACGGACTCTTTCCATTGTCTTGATAGACCGATTTCAGTAAGAGCATATTCCTTAGCAACAGTGTTATCGTCAACTCCGCAGACAGATAACACCAAAGCACAGATGACGCCGGTTCTATCTTTGCCGGCTGTGCAATGTAAGAGCAGGGGCTTCGAAGGCTCATGAGCCAGGTGGCTTAAAATGACACTGTAAGAAGGCGGTGCATTCTCAAGGATCGACGTGTACGCCCTCACGAAGCCCTACCCATATCATTAACCAAAGTTTTCTCTCCTCAACATCTGTGAACTCATATAATTACCTCCGTCCCTAACGTAGCATAATCCTTAAACCTCACAGCCAAAACCTCGGGGCTATAGTCCTGATCCGTGAAAACCGGCGCAAAGACTCTCTTACACCCATCCCACGCCGTAACCCCACCTCTTCCTGCTGCCACAGCTCGTTCAATTTCATCGTTGGACCGAAGATCATAAGCGTGCGTTATGCCAAGCTTAGTCAGGGTGCCGACCCCATCTGGAGTGACCTGTGAAGGCTCCGCGCATCGATATATTATGCCTTGCCTGACGGAGTGGTTGGGTTTTGTAGAGACGGGGTAGCCACCGAGATCCCGGAAGTTAGGAATGCCATCAACGGGAACAAAAGGAGGGCTTGGGAGGGCTGCATCCTCCGTAGACGATGCTGACTTACTCATCACAAACTTTTGGGAAATCGTAGCTTGGGTAAGAATGTGTGGTGAATTTATAAGACGGTTGGAGGCGAGGTTTGATGAGCGACGTGAGCCGAGGCCTGGCAACCCAAATCCTTCTGGGTACAACTTCCATCAACACTCAACCCACCTCAACTGATCACTAGCCATACACCGGCTATTTGAAACAGGCAACCGGAGCGAGATAGTTTTAAAAGCATCGAGATCCCTTTGCCGCAACTAAGAGCAACTCTCTTGGCCACCATGCCTCATATGCAATCCCCTCCACCACAAAACCGAGAGACTTCATCACCCTTATTCTCATCCCATCGTCAACAAACCTCGCCTCAGATTAGAATCAAGAATAGACGGAAAATATATCTTGATAGGCATCCATCATATTTCACATCACCTGACCTAGAGCTCATAAGTACATTTCTCACTCTGTAATACCACTGAAAATATGCTAACATCAAAGTTAGATCCTCTCCTGTACGACAGATGTGTTAGAAAATTCCAGACGCCCGCTGAGCGAGAAGCAGACGGCCGCTCCAAAGGCTATTCGGGCGTCCTTGAAGCAGATTTATATCGCTCAGAAGCGAAACTCGCCGCTCTCAAAAAGAGTAAACAAGCAGAAACAGAAACCTCCGTCAATGATTCGTCAACACAGGAATCCTCATCATCACAAAATTATCTCCCATTTGTGAGTTACTCGCGAGGGATGAAGGGGGAGGTGCTGCCAGAGGAGGAGGACGAGGTCCCAAGGGACAGAGAAGAAGGCTTTGAGAGATGGAAGTTTGAGATGACGATTAGATTTCTGAAGGGGGACGATCTAGACTTTGATTATAAGGAGATTGACGAGAGCGATGAGTGGGATGTGATAGAGAGAGTGGAGGAGGAAGAACGGTGGTTTGAGGATGAGGAGCCGAGTTGGGTCGATGACAAGGCTGGGGGCGAAACAGGGGGTGAGACGGGTGTGCAAGACTTCTAATAAATAAGATATTGGTTACTTCAATTCGATCTTAATTCGATCTTTGCTCGCTTGGAAATATATTGAAGCAGTTGGTCCGGCGCGTCGCAGCGACGACGAATTTAAAGAACAATGATAGAGACTTTCAACGGACCTTCAAAAACTGCAATCACACTTAATAAGAATTATATGATTCGAAGACTACCTTTGAATACAGTATGCAATTTTTGGGTTGCTGAGGATCAGCACGTGATCTGGAACAAAATGACGCTAGTGCTCTCGCGAGATTTTCCAGAATGAAAGCTCTGCGCATCTCTCCACAAAAAACATCACAGAACGCTTCATTGCGTAGCCTGTCACCATCATCAAAATTAGCATTCGCAATGCCGCCAACATTACGATGTGCTACCTCCACGTCCAGATGTGTGAGGGAATTGTGTAAGGCCTCGCAATCTTTGCGGTCCTTCTCCACGACGCCTCGATGCGACCAGAGGACGACTCGAGCTCGAAGAGCTATGTGGAGATGGCTACAACAACAGGGAGCAAACCTCAGGGACCCATTGGAGGGGGGAACAAACTACCTAGGAGCATACAATAAGGATGGAAAGTTGCTAAGAGTCATGAGGGCAGAGAGGAATCAGGAGTCCGAGAGGGCTGTCGAGCAAAGTGAGCCTAAGAACGCCGAGCGCGACCCTGATGCCAAACAAGCTGGCGTTAAAGTCCCGGAAGAGACTGTCTCGGATAGAATCCCTTTTCCGCTGAACCGCAACTTCATCAGCGAGCCTGTACTGAGTGAGAACTTTCGTGAGGAGATCTGGTATCGAATCATGAAGCTTGGGCATTCAGTCAGGGAAGTCAGTGCAGAGTTGGGCGTTGAGATGAGCCGTGTGGGAGCTGTGGTCCGTCTAAAGGAGGTGGAGTTCGAGTGGAAACGAATTGTGAGTTGGTGTTTACCTTTCTTCTGCACATTGACTTTTATGATGATTTTTAAAAATTCGATTAGTCTTCAAGACAACTACATGGTTACAAAATTTACGCATGCGAGCCTCTCTGAAAAGTCCTAATTCTCAACGTTATCCCTACAAGTGCCTTCGAAACAGCAACTAACATTCTCCCAAGGGAAAACCTTTAGTGGTACCATACGCCAACGCAGTCATGTCAATGCTTCCTAAGACCGATTACAACCCAGAAGAGAAAGATCCGAAAAGGAGAAGGCCTCACGAGTCAATCAACGATCTCCCTGTTCACGCGTCTACGGCTCAGCAGATATTCTACCCTACCTCTGAGTCAAGGGAGTTTAGTCGGGCCGATGCTGCTAAGGTGTTCAACGAAAGGCTGAAGCCCGCCGACGATCGAATCCCTCATCCACAACTAGTCTTGCAGCATCGCGAGAAATTCGTGGAACGTCTGACAGATCAGGAAATAGCCGAGCGGGCAAGAGAGCGAGAAGCAATTGCAGAAAAGAAGCAGCATAGAGCTGCAATGATACAACTATCGAAAGATGCTAAGACGAAGAAGATCGAGAGTGGTAGGTGGGAATTCAGATTTACGGATGCTAATGTTGATGCCGCCGGCAAAGATGGAAGAGGACACAAGGGTGTTGGATGGCGGTATGGTGTGCCACATTACGATCGTAACAGAGGGTTGATCAAGATACCAAAGACGGTGGGTGCATGATTCGAAGCTACGCCCACTATTGTTGTATTATATGAATGATCATACATGGAGTTTAGCCGGCGTTGGACTTCGTAGGAAGAACCTGTACAGTTGATGTCAGAGAGAGAGGGGGGGTTTCACACAATGTAACCAAAGCTATTAGATGATCGCAGATAAACGGATCTTCGATGTATACAAATATTCTCCATTTGCAATTTCAATGAACCCTGCCAAAATCTCAAGGTATTGCTATTCACAACTTGTAAAAAGAGTCATTGTTGTAGCCACCTTCAGCCAAGGCTTTCTTTCAACCCGCCCGCATTGGGTTAGTGCACCCGTTGACAGGGGTCAAAGAGCTGTCTAGCCTCGCATAAATAAAGGTTGCCTCCCAAAAAAGTCGAGGGGAGAAGGCTACCACATCAACTTTCGACGACAAGGTCATTCCCACCAACAACACAATAAGGAGACGTTTCGAGCACGCCACCTTCGGATTTCCAATTTTCAAAAGAGAATTGAAGATTCCCGAGAGATTTGTCAAAAAACGAAGGTGAATATTTGATAAGATGTCGGATCGGGAGTTTGGTTGTAAGTCAGCTTTTGTTGATGCGTGTCAAAGTCCTACGATACATTGACTTTTGGTGGCCGTACACCGCTTTCTTTGGGAAGGCGCTATTATATGGTCATTGAGGAAGCTTGATTATCTCGTTGCATTTTCGCTTTCTCACTATACCTGGGGCAGAGTCTCACTCCCATACTTCGTGTGGGGGTGAAATTGATATGCTTCGTTGATCTGGCGGCTATCAAGTGGTAAGGATGCCTTTCGGTACAAATCCTAGATTTTAAGAGGGGCGTTTCTTTTCTCAAAGTAGTCGACTTTATCCTTTTGTTCTTTCTGCTCTCTCAAGTTAGGACGGTCTTCAAATTATGTCGATCTAGCTAACCTTCTACTCTCTGGCAGCCAACGATGACTTGTCATTGCCAAAAGGTAACTACGCCATCTCATTCTCATCAGGACGACGACTCGAGTCAAAGAGAGAAAAACACACTACTTCCAGATTCCAGCCTTGCTTTTATATGGCGTAGCAACCAAATCGGAGATCCGTGGACTCTCGCCCGGGGTGATAGTCTGTCTCAACACATGACTCCCATCAATTTCGACCACCATAAACCCCACAAAACTCATACTAACACAACCTAGCCACCGTCCAGAAGATCGTCACCGAGATCCTCCCCCCATCCTCGGGCCTCGCCTTCGGCAAGGATGCCCGCGACGTCCTAATCGAATGCTGCGTCGAGTTCATCACGCTCATCTCCTCAGAAGCCAATGACATCAGCGAGAAAGAAAGCAAGAAGACAATCGCCTGCGAACACATCACCAAGGCGTTAGAGGCCCTTGGTTTTGGCGAGTATGTTGCGGATATCATGGAGGTTGCGAATGAGCACAAGGAGCAAGTAAAGGTATGTCTTCTCTCTAATATCAAATCGGAAGGGTCGAGATTTTATGTGCTGATCGACATGATATAGGGACGCGAAAAGAAGGCGAACAAGCTCGAGCAGAGTGGTCTCACAACCGAGGAACTCCTCGCTCTTCAAGAAGAAGCATTCAAAGATGCGGCTCAGCGCCACGGATAGGAAGTCTTGCTCTCATTCGGTATCGGCGTTGCATTTGTGGAGGGGCGGTTGGTCTGGGTTGGCGTTTGGTTTGCTCAGGGTCCACGTGCATAGATGGCGATGATGCGAATGAAACTACGCATCGAAATGAGAAAGAGCTGTATTTCCCTTTCAAGGGTGTGCTGGCTTGATAAATGAAGTTTGGCCGCAGTTAGTCTAAAAATCGTAGTACGTAAAAGGCACAACATGTCCTAGACACCCGGTGAATAATAAGAGTGCGAGGATTTGTCCGTCGTACACCACCTTCTTTGTGACCTGTCCATTGATTCGTCTAGACCTTGAGAAGCAATCTAGTAGATTATCTTTATCAACCTAGGAGATTTAATTGCATTATCCGTTCTAGGATAAGAGAGTATTCCATATTCTCTTATCTTCGGTACACCTAGGATCTAGGTGCCTAGGAGCAAATTTTCATAATCTTATCAAAGAAAAAGGGCAGTCCTCCAATCTCCACTGATATATCAAAGGAAATAACATATAACTCCTTTCAGTAGAGTTTAGACAAGAGCTTAAAAAGCCTGCTATGCCTCATTCGAAGGTTGGGGGGCTTGAGACTACCTTTTGGCGCCGGTCCTCGGAGTACTGAGGGTCAGCAATCGTGAGTAAATCAAAAGATAAGATTCCTCGGGGGTAGAGAAGGGAGTGCTAGCTTCACTATTCTGATCAACCTAGCAATCATGTTCCCAGTTATTCTTGATCCACTTCGCCATCAACTCCGTAAGTGACTCTTCAGTGTACACCTCCACATCCGCAGCAGTATACTTAGCGCCCGAGTACTCAAGTGCGGTCAGTACCCACGGCTGGATGAAATCCACAAAGACAACGTCTACCTTCTCAGGATCGCCTTCTGCGGGGAATGCAATGGGGCTTTGAATACAGTTGGGAACGCGGTAGAAGGATATAGGCTCGTGTACTGTGTCATCGCCATCTGATCCACTATCATCCTGGGTGGTGTAGCCAGGAATGAGGTCAGGAGATTTCTCGGTCCTGGAGGAGACCATTGGGGTTTGGTATGAAGTGGAGACTTGATCCAAGGAATGGAGAAATGATGTGGAGTCCTTGAGGATAGAGAGCTGTTCTGGTGGTGCAAGCTGGTTTGATGAGACAGATTCGCTCTCGAGGATTGGCCCCGCATTGTTGAGTAGTGCCAGAACTCCTTTGGCAGATGAATAGGGCACGTCCTTGATAAATAGAAATTTACTGACGAATGGTGAGATGATATATGTTGTATCTTTCGTAAACGCCCCTTTGAAGATATCGAATCTCATCGTTCCAGAATTGATGATTGCCAATCTTGGCACATCCCTCCTCTCTTCGTTGGTAGCTACTTCGGGGATAACTTCATTTTCCAGCCACGTCAAAATGTTGTTATTACTCGGGTACGGTGCTCTGTTCAGCCAAAGATCTCTTGGTGCGCACCCGTATGCATAATCTAGGCTCAACGCTTTCCTTGCACTGCGGATCATGTAAGATACGTTCTTTCCATGCTCAGTGGGAAATGTAGTTTCGTTGAGGCCAGTGTGATAATGGTATCCGAAAAGGTTGGTGTCAATATATCTTCGATTGAACGACATACTAGCTCGGACCTTCAGCTCCTTGTAGTCTTCAGCTTCGTCTTTCTTACTGGTTCCTAATCCTTCGATTGCCATCCACCCAATTGTCTCCATATATCGTCCACCTTGTAAGCCGTATGCATTCGAGTCGTACTTTTTGTAGTCCCGAATGTGGCTGTGACCGCCAAAGAACTGGATGGGCGTGTCCCATTTTTGACTTCTGATGGCTGTGTAGATTGCCTTGTACTCCGGGCCGTGAAGCATAACATGCCCAACAACCAGGAACAAGTCGACGTCTTCTCTAATTGCGTCTTGGAACCATGGTTCTTTGATTGTATCCTCAACCTTTTGCACAACCGTATTGTTTGCATTCCCATTGAAGTTGAACAAAAATCCAAAAGCGACAATTCGAATACCTCGATTCTTAGTTGTAAACATTCGATATCGTTGAGCCATAGGAATCTGCTCGCCGGTAGCTGGGTTGATGTAGTCCAAGTTCGAAGCTAGGTACTTTCCTTTGAAGTTCGGCACCGTGAGGTTATACTCCCGCGCGGCAGCATCTGCTTGATAGAGCTCGTGATTCCCCGTGCAGATGACATCAATGTGTTGTTCCTTAACAATATCGTAGAAGTATTCGCCCTTCGGGTTGGAGCCGTCGTACAGACCATTGCCTTCTATTCGATCGCCAGTATCGATAAGTAGCAAATCGACACCTTCACTGTCGGCCTTCTCGTGCATTCGCTCGGCGAAGGAAACATAGTCGCCCCAGTCCGCAGAATACTGTGGTCTGCAAGACGTTAGGTCATGTTTACACAATCAAGAACATTTGAACTCACTCCTGTAGATGCCCTGCTTGCCAGCCATGAGAATCTGTAGTCTGTAGGAAGTTCAAATCGCCCCATGGTAACGCCCTCATCGGCGCAGCCACTGGCTTCGGAGCTGATGGCTGCTCAGCAGCCGCCAGGGACAGCAGGATATTGATGGTCCATGTCAACAAATGTTTAGACATCTTGAAGAAGTAGAAGCGCTGAGAAGCTACAGCATCGATACGGAGTAGTAGTCGTTGAGTAACAGTCGAAGCTCCAAGTGAGGTATCTTGGGAAGGGACAAGGTAAAGTGGAGGCACAGGGAAGACTGTGGGTATTTGATGTGAAGTTGCTGTCGAAGTTGTTAAAGACAAAAGTCAATCGCAGCCCGGCCATCCAGGTCGTTGACGATTGGGTGGCGCAATGACAGCTCTTAACCCCTGTCACACGATAAGGTCAATACGTTGTACGTTGTGCAAGGCGATAAGGAACTCCACAGCTAACTGCTAGCTTGAGGTCGCGAAGAACATCCCAATATCCCAATATTCCAACTCAACATCCTCATCATCTTGCGAGCCACACCTCTTCGACCCTCTCCCTCCTCGAGTAATCGCGCAAATTCAGCGACTCGAAGCGACTCTCAATATGGCAAACCACCGCGCAGATGAAAAGCGCTTCCTCGACGAGCGAGGCTCCGGCGGTCCCCTCGCACCAAACGGGCTCAACCCCGCCACGATCATGGAGAAGCCCGTCCGCGAACGAATAATCGACTGTTACTTTTGGAAGGACCAGTGTTTTGCCCTCAACGAAGCAGACATCGTCGATCGCGTCGTCGTCCACGTCAAGTTCATCGGCGGCACATACGGCGACGCACAGCGACCGTCACCATTTCTCTGTTTAGCCTTCAAGCTTCTGCAGCTCGGGCCTAGCGATGATATATTGAGGGAATACCTGGACTTTGGAGGCGAGAAATTCAAGTACCTGAGGGCGTTGGCGTGCTTCTATATTCGGTTGACGAGGCAAGCAAAGAATGTTTATAATCTGCTGGAGCCATACCTGGAAGATCGACGGAAATTGAAGAGGAAGACAAGGATGGGGACTGCGTTGACCTTTATCGATCAGTTCGTGGATGATCTGTTGACAAAGGAGAGGGTGTGTGCCACGACTTTGTGGAAGATGCCGAAACGAGAGATCTTGGAGGACTTGGAGGTTCTGGAACCAAGGATCAGTCCGTTAGGTGACATTGAGGATCTCCTTGAGAGTGATGTGGAAGAGATGGATGGAAAGGGAAGAGACAAAAGTCCTGGAAGCGAGTTTGGGGAGGTCACGCCAGAGAGGGAGCCAGGGGAGATGGACGTAGACAAGGGCGCGAATGAAGGGCAAACCATGGAAGCAGAGTCAGAAGTCGCCAGCGGGAAGGTTTGATATCAAGTGACCTCGAGTTTATACTTGGAGTTTGTGTGTACACAGCAGGTACGGAGTTCAAAATATACCCAAAGTCGTGCTTCTTTACCATATACTGCAACCCCTTATTAAGCGAGGGTAATCATCTTCCATGAAGTTTTGGAGCCACAAATGCTCACAATGCAGTGACAACGCTTGATAGGCATACATCATCTGCCTCCCTTCTTCAGTCCGACAACCTCTCCCTCCAATCCATATCCAACATGGCCACCACTCGCCCTCGTCCCCTCTGCACCCCTCAGCCTGCCATACCTCCTCATCTCACTTCACTGGACACCGATAGCAGTGCGCCTAATTACCTCCCTACAGCCAAGAATGGGCTACTATGCGGCACCCCATTATAGATCTCCGACCAGATCCCCAACGAGACTCCGAGAATTGTGAGAAAGACAGAGATACCATCAGGGAGGATTAGGTTTCTGCTATCGTACTTATATATATTGTGCGTAGTGAAAGTGGTTACATTGATTGTTGTAGAGTTTGGGTTCTGGATGTGTGGTTTAGGGGGCATCCAGTGGGTATAGGTAAAGAGGGGAGCTCACTTTAGATCCTCCGAGCTGAGCATGCTGATTGTGATGATGTTCGCGAGATCTTCTAGTCCCCTCATAAGTGTATGATTTCGACACAACCAACCAGGCTTGTTATATAAATTATTAGTAATATCTGTGGCAGGCCGCTTGTCGAAAGTTATAGTGGTTTTGGCAGGATGCTTATAATACGGAAGTGGATTTGGCTATATTGACTCCCTCCAGTTTGCTGGCCCATCTCGTAGGTTTCATGTGACTGTCCATCTCTATTGGTACGACACCATTGTATATGTCTTCTTGATCGCGCCATGTGGTATTTGTAGTAAATGGAGAAAAGGCCGTAAAGATATTCCTTTCTGGTGCATATGGATACCCAGGTCCAGAGTTGGGAGACCCTCTACCCTCTGCAGTGTAGTTCCGAACTCACATACATAATATCGCCGGACTCTAGTGAGTTCTTCGTGACTTATCTCAAATCCTGCTAGAAACTCTATGTAGCACTTGAGGAATGGATGTTGAGTAGCATTGGCTCGTGAGCACTTTACGGGTGCGCCAAAGAACTACAATCGATACGAAGAATTCGACTTGGGTGGTGTTGCAGCGGCTATGATGCTGTCAAATGCTTCTATTTTGGATATTCGAGTTACCTCTGGTCCGCCGTATGTTTGATTTTCCCAGATGTGGGCGAATTTTGAAGAGTGCCAGTTATGGATGACCATGAGCGAGGCTACGTGCTATTTTAGTAGCCGTGGACCACAGATAATGTCGCTGGGGTACTATACCTACTAGAGCCATACACCTTATAATATGTTAGTAGTTCCAATACATCTTTGAGGACCCACATACCAGCATAAAGCTGCCAAAAATATAGCAAATCTGGAATGACAGGAAAGAACGCGGTTTGGCTGTGGGTGAGAGCAGCTTGTGGATCGTACTCAAGTTCAAAGCCCTCGGTTGAAACAATGTCCATATGTATCGCTTGTAAGCTATCTCGCAAGCCGTTTTAAGCAAAGTAACCACCAAGAAGGAGAGTCCAGTCCCAAATCGAATTGCCCAATTTTGTCCTGCTGAAGTTCCTGCCCGCGTGCCCTTCAAATTGTGGAGTAGTGGAAATGCTGGCTGTTGGATTGAGGGACGTAGGAATATAACAAATGGAGTCGCAAGAGAGTAGTAAAAGGGTCTTCTTCTTTTCGTTTTCCTTTTCCTTGAGGGCAAGTCCTATTTATATAGAGCTTCTCAGTCTGCCTTGTAGTATGTCTTTTCAGCTCTACTCAGCTGCTTAAAACAATTATTACCGTACATATTAACAATGTCTAACAGCAACAAAAGTACCAAAGGTCTCCCAGAAAACCAGGAGTATCGGGACCCGCCAGCAAGTTTCTTGCTTATTATAGACCTTGAGAGATGATTCATTTGGGTTGGCCAGAAACGTTGTTTCGTCATCGTTGGTAGTTAGATCTAACAGTGGGTGACATGATTATTTACGCACAGGCCAACACCACCAAAACTCAATAGACATTATATTTTCAGTTATTTCTGCAATTATATTCGTAAATCACCACTTATTTCCACGGATAGGACCTCCTTTTAATCGCAAGAGCTCTGCGCATCTCCTAGGTAGATCAGCTATTCTATCCCGTATCTGCTCTATAGTGATTTTACTCCATTCTTCCTATAATGCGTCCTTTATTTCCTCCTCAGAATCAAAGATCCTACGCCTTAACCTTTGCTTTATAATACTCCAAATACCCTCTATGGGGTTTAGATCAGGGCTCTGTGTAGGATGCTTAAGGTTACGAATTCCTCTTGTATCCTTATACTCTTGCGTAAGGCCTACTTTACGCATCCCATGGGAAGGGTCTTCATCTTCTTGTAAAAGCCACGATTTATTATCAATCCGACGTATAGATTCCATAGTATCACAGTAGATAGGCAGTAGCTTCTCTATATAGTATTTCAGTGTCATTGTATTACCCTGAACCTTCTTCTCTACTGTATGTGGCTTCCCTGCCTCCCAAATCCTCACTCTTTCCTAGAATTCTTCTTCTGTTTCAGTTGTTGGACGACGACGCGGATATATAGGGTAGGGAGGAGTTTCTATTACGTCTTGTGTATCTTCTTCATTATTATAGAAGAGTAGTTGGTCTGCTTTTCCGTACTAAGAGATCCATACTACGATGTGGAATCTTACTCCTTTTAGAGGCCGCTCTTTAATATTCTCTGGCAAATCTCGTGTCCCTTTCTCTCGTAGAACTCTACCTTGTGCCTACGAAGTAGGATCTACATGCGCTTTATCTATGTAGATAATGTGGTCGAAAAAACCGAAGAGTGCGTCGAAAACGTGTTATTCGCCATATTCTACCCTCGTATCCTTATTTTTTATAGAAATAACCTTCTTAACAAAGGCACACAAATATCGTCCACCCTTCTTAGTATGTTCTTTGATTTTCCGCTGTAATTGGCGCTTTCCGACAGGAATTCCATGGTATTCAATCTGTGCTTCGTAGGGTTGTTTTCGGACCGGATTTGAGGGCGATACTAGGGTCTTACACATCTGCTTTGTGACCTTAGATTTCCCGCCGAGTATATGAGACCTTTGCCTAGTCTTTCTCCTTCCTTCTAAACCATGTTCTGCAAGTTGTTTCTTCCAATATCGGCCTGTCCCTTCTGTAATTCTATAGGACTTCGAGATCGAACGCAGAGAGCGTATTCCTCCACTAAGGCGTAATACATCATAGAATCTACACCGCCGAGTAGTTGTAGCTTCTTTACCAGTAAGAGGTTCAGGGGAGGGAGTTCGGAAAGGATTAGAGCGCGTTAGTGGAGCTATGATTAAGTTGTATTGTATTGTTTACTTTTTGAAGTGTCACGATATTTTTATTTTTGGTGTTTTTGGCCCGTTCGTAAATAATCATGTCACCCACTGTTGGATCTTGTCTCCTAGATGACGTAATCTCTTCTTGGAAGATACTATCTGAGCGATGGTTTGGGTTATGGCCATCAGTGCCAGCTTGTATCTTCTTGGCACCGTCAATCCTTCGTTGTATTGACGATGGAGAGTTGTGTGGGTCCTCAATTTTTGATAGTAGAATTATTTTGCTTTTCGAGCGTGAGAAAAAATGAGATTTAGAGAGCTCGAAAGAGCTTGTTCCTGTTTGGACATGACCTGGCCAAAGATGAAAGTGTATTGGAAATCGGCTTTCTACAGTCTCATTTCTGTTTGGCTGTCAGCGAGCAGCCTTTTTCAGATTTCATACGTGAGATATTTCGGGTGGCATAGCGAGGAAATTCTCTCATCCTTCTATCTTTGCTTGTACTCTATTTCTACCTGCTAAAATTTCCCTGGACTTCCTTCCTCCCGAGCCTTGCTGACTCGAAATAATACCGCTTTGACTACTGTGTTGAATAACTCCAGAGTGAGATTTAGGAATGCACTATAAATAACTATCAGTCAATATGACAATTTAGCTATGAAAGCTATAGGATGGTAGGTTACTCAACATATTGATGTATGCTTTTAGCGTTCTGAAACACGCTTACAGCTGATTTGGTGAGATGTGAGATGTGATGGTTCGTACATGTAAGAACGGAGGTATGGAAGTGGTTTAATTTAGTTTACACCATAAGTTAAAGAAGGGGGCTAGATTGTTCTTAAGGCTGACTATGCTGTCACCTAACCAACGCCACAAGGGGAGAATTGTTGCTACAATGGATACGAGGAAGCAGATGTGTCCAATTGTCCAGTTCTCCGTCAGTCCTTGAGACATCTATTATTCAAAATAAAGACAGAGGATTGTCGAATCCGTAAATTCCTTCGCAATAGAGATTTTCCTACCCGTGCTAACTACAGCAACGGAGGGGTGGCCCTACCAATAGACAGCCACACAAGAGCCAGAGAAAAGAAAGCTCGTGTAACTCTTCCGTAGATTTCAAACTCGATATGGAGATACATCTGCTCAGATCGTAAGAAAACAGTCTCTGTAACAACGTGTGCGAAAACTCTAGACACCCCTTAAGAAATCATTCGGGTTAAGAAAATATAAATCATTCTCCTGAATTTTAAGGACATTCTGGCTGATTATCTTATAATAACAGGGAGAATCAAGGAATATTATACGTAGGATTGGCCTAAGGTCTTGCCTTCCTTACTAATAAAATAAACTTTACCTATCCAAACCGACTTCGGATGCGGAAGAAGCACCCCAGTGATTCTGTTGCACTTAAAAATAAGTGTAAAAATGACTGATTGATTGAGGGGGCAGGGGGTGGCAAGGTGTATATACACATAAATGCGGGTCTGCGGCCCATGCATACACAGGGGAAAATACCCCTATTCCACTGTAATAGACTACTCCAATGGACAGCTACACAAGAGAAAGCGAGAAGAGAGCTCGTGTACTTCTTCTACAGGTTTCAAACTCGATTATGGAAATTAAAGGCCAAGTTGCTCTTCCGGACAGCCGTCCAAATTATGACAGGTGCTTTCAATGCGAGACGGTTTGCTTCTGCTGGGGCGTGATGGTGTTTTAGGTGATGCTGCCACTGTTGGGTTGTCGAGCTTATACTACGTAGTCGCCGTTGAATCAGAGTTGGGTATTGTCATAGCCATCGCCTTGGTTGCGAGGGAGTTTTGAGAACTTCATTGATGCTCAAGGTTGGCTATCGTTAGTAAAAGTTATGCTACTAGTTTCCGTGTACGCATAGGTGTTCTTCCTGAACGTGGCACAGGAATTCTTCTGGAAGAGATATGGGTCTAAAGTGTCGGCTATGCTAACTTGAAGAGCAAGGCATTGGGCTCAGTGTATGAACAAAGTAAACGGGGAAGTCGTGTGCCAACTTGAACTAGTTGTTGACTCTATAGCGGGCCAAGGCCATCTTATAGACGTTTTGAAGTGAAGTGAAGTGAAGATGTGTATTCCAACTTCTGGGCGACTACGGGAATCATCTGGTGAACAATAGATTGAATCAACTCGGAGGCCCTAGCAAAGGATAATCTCTTTGAAATTTGGTGACAGGGTTGAGTTCTAATCGGCCCAACGTTTAGAGAAGACTCCCTATTGGAGCAGCACCGATTCAGCAGTCAACAACGAATTGGCACAGGCAAAGTAATTAGGGATACATATAAGCTATTCTACCTCGTGGCTAGAAATTTTGTGCAACGGCACTCTGAACAGGATCTTGGAATCTCCCCAACAGTGAATTCAAGCACCGAAACCTCCAAAGTCGGACTTCGGCGAAAGCCTTTCCAGCCACCATCGTGAAAACAAGAATGAAATGGTAGAGCAGAAGGCCAGCGGTTACCAAGTAAGAAGTACCAACGGGTGATTGCATTGATGATTCTCTGAACGAGTCTAACAATCGTGGCAATTGTGTGTAGATTGGAAAGACTTTGGCCCCTGAACGGTGGTTGGGCACTCTTCGAATAGAGCATCGTATTGCTGCGCCCCGCATAATGTGTGAACAACTCAGTGGTGGTGCCTCTGCAATATCTCTAAACCTAATTGGAGGCCGTCTATTCTCAATTATTTGACGGCTTTGAGACTTGGCGCTATGAACCGGTGGATGGACCAAACAAGTAATTGCTGTTGCTGTCAAGACTAGCTTGGTGCCGTCTAGGGCATAGCATCCCTCAGAACTCGTTGCAGTGGAAAAGCCATAGCCCATTGCCAATCCATAGGTAAGATGCTTTGGATTCCCAGTACTTGCTTCTCAGCGATTCCCTTCAGCCACCAGACGTCTTCTTCCATTGATGTGGCAAGTGAAAAATAGTGAGCCAATAAAACCAAAGCACGGGGATCGCGCTGTAGAAATCCCTGAACGAAAGGTTGTGGTGTGGACAGAGGAAAGGCTTCCCATATTCACCTAAGGTCGACAGATCCCATGCCTAGATCCACCTGGTTGGCCAGAAATCCCACAAATTGGAGGACATAATCATACGCATTTTGATTGTTGGTATCGAAATCTTCGTCTGATCCTCTCCAGCTCCGTAACTTCGAGAATCGGTGCTCATAGATTTCGTTATTGACCAGCTGTGGCAATTCATCAAGGCCAGGACTGGCGTCAATAATGACCCTGACTCCACTCTTCTCTGGCAGGAACGAGAATACTGAAGCAAATACAGGAACGCTACTGGCGAACAGATCGAAGAAATATATTGGCGGTGAGTATGGTGATGCTTCGACATCTTCCAGAAGAGCCAATGATGGGACCGATATGAGGACGGCTGAAAGACATATCGCCTCTGCATTCTCCACACTTAAATTCTGTACCGCATTGCGGTGCTGGTTCAATGCGGCATCAAAGTAGACACGGTGAGTATTTCTCATCTCCACAGCTCCTGGCTGAGTCTTTGCAATATGAAGTGCGGATACAGATAACATAGCATACATTAGGAATGGATGATCGAACGCCAGGCTGGGTGTTAAATGGAGCCACATATCGGTCGTACTCTGGTCGTGTGGGGATAGAAATTTGTTTTGCACAGTTGAAGTTACAAAGTGATGAAGAAGCCGCATTTCTAGAAGGTGTCTTTCTGTCGACTCGTGTGAAACCGTCAAGGTGAAGTCTCCAAACGAGCGAGAATGGCTGGACTGGAGCGGTGAAGTGGAGTTATTTCGGGTTGATGGACTCCCCTTATGGTTGTGCCTAATATTTCGGGATGGTTCGTCAAAATACTCGCATGGTTCATTGCATCGAATACACGAACTGCAGGCCGGACGAGACTCATTACACTTTGACTCTTGTTAATACATGTTCATAGGCCTAAGCCATGTTGGAGGGGAATCACTTTACCTTTACTCTCCTATGTTCGCATCTCCTGCACCCGCCTCTGGGCTGTGAATGGGGTCGTAGGCCTTTGCCTTGATTTTCGGACATTGCTGCCAAGAGAATAAGACATGAGGCCATTTCGATTGAAAAACCTTGTGGGAATCATCTGGAGGAAATAGAAAGATGACCTTGCCATTTAACCTAATATCGATAGTTCCTTTTTTCTCCATTGTGGGTGGCTCGACTCCAGTAGCTATTTTAAATAAAAAAAGCAATTTTTATTCGAGCCCCAAATGCTACTCAGCGACTGGGATCATATGAAGTTTCTGTTCTGATGGTTACTCTGCTGAAAAATGTCTCGGGACGAAAGATTCCTCTCCGCCTATAGCAGGCTTTCGCCTATAAAGCTCTTAAGCCAGCCGACAAGGACAAGGCCCACCTGCACCATAGATCTCGATCCAACTCGCCTATATTGTACCATTGGCGTTCTTCAAAGCGAAATTTGGAGGAAGGAGGGGAGAAGTATGCATGTTTTCATCATATTCGCTTACCACTTTGTGGAAACAGCTAGTTTCAAACTCTACAAGGCGGGACCGATATGATAGATAGGAGATTCCGGTCAACGGAAAAGAGAAAATGGTTCTGTATGGTCTTGTTCCATCATCCTGTCTTCCAATTAAGGAAACCAATAGGATGCTAATCCTGGTATCTCCGTACTTGGACCCAAATGAGAGGATGACACGGCATGTGGAAAGGAGATGGAGATGAGCTGTGCAGTCATGTTTGTGACAAGCCTGGTTGTTGTGAGATATCACATCATACCAGTTGGTGGCTGAATGGCGGAGCAAGGCGATGTGACAGAAGTACTTGTAACCAACGTGGACGTGGCCGGAGAAATGGTTATTCCGATACCTTCGTAAATCCTAGCCCAGGGAGAATGTCACATAGCCACGATAGTTCTTCTTTACCACGTGTGAGGCATGTACCACGGGCCTATTTCTCTATTGTTGTACCCTGTAAGGTTACAGTAAGGCCAATAAGCTCAATATTCAGCCCTGTGCTTGCTTTTGACTGTTGAGACATCAAGCCCCTTATTGTCTGGCCCCTCTATTTACAGCTTCAACCTGACCACCCCAGAAACCACAGTCTTTCGACCTAGATTCCCATCAGTGGCCCAATCATTACATTGTCAAGCGATATATGCTGTTCCCCGGAAACTCATTATCGCCTTATCGTCATGGCTCGCCAGGATCCTCCGCCTTACACTCCAAGGGCGACCACATTCCGTCCCCACGATTTCGAAACAGCTTCGATCCGCTCTGCTGCCCCATCTTATGTTTCCACCGTTCCAGTGCCCGCATCATCAGCTGCGTCTAGTACCCGTAGAATTGGCCTTCCGCCGATCCCACCTATTGGTGATCGTAGCTATAATTCTACCCCTTCCCTCGAGGCCTTCCGAAATCCTACATGGTCACGAACACATGTCTCCAACCCAACCTCCCGAGCTTATGCTTCGGTAGCTAGCAGAAGGGCCTCTGCTCTGACTGTTCAGGAGCAGTCAAACTTGCTACTTGCTGCGCTAAACGGGGAAGAAGCAATTGCGCAAATGAAGAAAAGAATGGACGCAGAGGAGAGAGATAGAACTATCAGGACGGCCGAGGATCCTTACCTAGTGGGAGAACATGCCGCTGAGCTGAATCGGCAGGAACGGCTGAAAAAAGAAAACGGATGGCAAGTGCTTGAACAAGAGAATGTTCGATGGGATTGGTTGCTTGGTAGGTATTCTGTTGTTCCCCTTTTGCATTGGCTGCCTATATCAAACATGCAAATAATCTTCGAGTGGGTGCTGATCCTACCGATAGCGCAAATGAGTGATTGGGAAGAGCGTGATAAATCCTGGAAGAAATTCCGAAAGGAGATTGAGGAAGGCAAAAGCACGAAGCTGGCGAAGAGACTTGGACTTAAGTCTAGATCCTGAGTCGCTTCGTCTCAAAACTTTTGGAACTGGTCTTCTGTTGAGCAGCCTCATTCTTGGGATTCTAGCATATGTAGGATTGGGGAAACTTTAACTTTTCTATAAGAAATTTCTTCGCACTTGGATTTATACGGCCGCCAGAGGAACCATATCATTAACTCAAATAGGTACCGAGTATCTTTACAGGATTGGAGCTTACATTTGAGGAAGGTGGCGAGTTTAGAGACTCGAATTCACGTGCCGCAATCAAGACAAAGACAATGAGATGGATAGTGAAGCCATTTATTTACCATCATTCCAGAAGATATATATGATGTTATCTTCTCCGCAAAGTCGATCGCCACCTATCCTTACGCTCACTCCACGTCTCCAATGCCAGAAAACCTAAACACCCCTCCAAACCACACCTTACAACCAACCCACTTCGCTCCTCTCCCACCCACAACTTCACTCGCAATGTCCTCCTCCCCAATCCCTCTCTCCCACATTCCTCCCTCGCCAACAACCACAAACCCAAACCGCCTCCCAACCTCAAAAACTTCCTCAGTCTCATAATTAAAACTCTCCCCTTGAACTTTCGTGACTCCATCAGTATCCATAAATCCAGCCTGCGACCGCCGTCCCATCTCAGCGTGCATGTTCGTTACGATCAAGATACCACCAGGTTGGAGGAATGAGGCACAAGCCTTAAAGAATGTGGCAACGGGTAGGTGTTCAAGGACTAGGGTTGAGAGGACGAGATCTGCTTGAGCTTTTAATTGTGAGACTTCCGTTGGAATCGTCGTATTGAGGGCGTTGAAGACGTGAAATCTAACGCCAACCCCCTCAGTTGCTTTGCTTAGAATGGCTTCACAGCGTCCCCGTGCAATGTCTAGCATTTGAGGAGAGAGATCGAGGGCATTGATAGTGCTGATTTTTGGCCCGGGTAGTAAGAGGAGTTTGACGGTATTGCGGCCTGTCCCGCAGCCCAATTCTGTGATAGTGATAGAGCCATCTGATGGTAAAAGGGGGAGAGCTTGGGATAGCAGATCTGGGAGGAGGAGGTCGTCAATTGCTTGGAGGATGTTGCCATCAGTATCGTAGACTTCTGCCCAGCGTTCGTAGAGGTCGAGGGTTGTGACTGATTGGATGGGCCGTGGGGTGGACATTTTGGACTTGTCGTAGAAGATCAAGCTTCAACTTATCAAGTGCTTTGTACTGTAAGGTGAGAAATGGAAGGCGAATACGGAGGTATAGTGAAAAGTATATAGTAAGGCAAATTGACTGAAGTGCTTGTAGATCGACGGCATGACTCACTCACTGTCTTGTGGCACAGAAGTGCTTGCTCTTTGATCTCATAAGTCCGGATATCAGGGGTTTAAACAGATATCGCTTCAAAATCCTGGGGGGGCTCCGAAACCAAGGTCTTCGGTCGGTATCTCCTCCCTCTCATAGTCAAAAAAGAGATTGCACTTGAGCGACGTGTGACTGAGTAGGGAAACGGCCCTCCCGCATGAGAATATATATCCGTTCTCAAACCAGCAATATGTTTCGTTGCCGTCTGAACACATTCCCTGCCGCTGTATCAAAAGACCTCCCATAGATGGGGATTTCTGAATTCTTCCGCACTGGGACGACCTCGGGGTGAATCACGTGTCAAGCCCCTATTTCCCAGTGATCAATCTTGAAGACGGGCGACGGCCCAAACAAGCACCCTTCCAGAATCGGGTCGGAGCACCACTTCCATAGTGGACCAATCAGAAGCCGTCAGTACATTCCCCTCCCCTGAAAAATCGTACCTACGCTGTACAGTACAGGCTACGGTACAGGGGTGTGATCTTAGTTTGAAATACCGTGATCGCGTGGTAGTTGGCACAGATTATTGGTCAGTTGAGGAAAAATACCGCAAAAGTTTCCCGATATATGGGGCTGGACGAGGATTGCCACTAATCGGAGGGTTATATTAAATATACCCTTGTAGTTACGATCTTTCAGAGGGGAATACCTCCGTAGTAGATTTAGCCTTGAGCTACAACGTTGTATCATTGATGCAAGGATTGCCTCGTCGCTCTGATTGGCTGTGGAGCGTCTCGGCTTGTACCTAAACTTCAAAACGTTCTTCGCGCCACGGACTTGACTTTGTACCTTTGCAAGCAGCAAGACACTCTTTCACGTCGACAACCTCAATTGCACTGGACGCGGCAAGGTGCTGTCTTCTGAGAGTCCACTCTTTATATCAGATGCCCTCGTGCTCGACTTGGTTGCCCAGGCTTCTGCACCAATACATTCGTTTTACGGAGTATCACCGACCTTTCCGTCCTGCACCCAGGATCAAACGCAGGGAAAAGTCCCCGAATAGGCAATCCTACGGCGCAATCCCAGGATCTGCCCATGAAATAGGCCGCCAGTTTGCATGAAACAGGCATGAGAACTGAGAACTGAGAAGCGAGAACTGAAGTGTTCTGACGGTTCTGCGTTGCTCGAGAAGCAGCCTGAGGTCCCCGCTTCAGAATCAGGCGTCGATCATTGTTTATCCTCTGTTTGCTTGTTCTGCGCCTTCAACAGCAAATCGACTCACTCTCCAGTTTGGTCGACGGCAATTCCCCAATTCCCCAATTCCCCATACGATTCCTTGTCTGAGCGAAGTTCAGCTGCAGCCGCGGGCAGACACCAATAAAGCGACTGAGGGCGACGACTTCTACAAAATGCCAACCAACGGCAAGCCAGGCGCGAACAGCCGTTTCGAGCTCTCCTTCACGCCCATCAACTTTTCTCTGACCGATGGAACGAACATCCCCCCTCCACCACTATCTCCAGTCGAAGAGCAACCGCCCCCAACTCCACCAAAACCCCAATTAAGAGCGAACACGTCTGCGGCTGCAAATGGATCGATGCCGCCACCGTCCTCGACAGGGGTAAATGGCTTTGCCAATAGCCACAGTCGAATGAACAGTACAGATATCCCTCCGCTGAGTCCAGCTTCCTCCAAGAGACCGAGTAGCATCAGGCGCTTCGTCTCGAGAATGTCACTGAATCAGAGTTATACAGACGGAAACGATGGGTCGCAGGAAGATTTACATGGCATCGCTAGACCACCTAGTCAAGCCAGTGTGATGACAACGGACAGGCCGGGATTGAAACCAAGGAGGACCAGCAGCTGGTTCAAACGATTCTCCTCTGCGCCAGCTGCCCCAATGCAGAATCATCAGGTACCACAATCCCCAGGAATTGAGCGAAAGCCGGTTCAGAAAGCGGTACCTCCACCGACGCTTCCGGAAAAATACACGTTAAAGTCGAAAATACCGGAAGCCGATGAGGGGATGGGAGAGGATATGTTCAAGAACATCAGATAATGCACATGAGTCTGGCAGACGTATGGGAGGATGCTATGCGATTACGGGAGGCATGGGAGATGTTCACCTATGCTGGCACGATTCACGACGTTTGGAATGCTCAAGGAAGAAGCTGTGGCTATCTGCGCAAGAAAGCGGAGGCAACCCAAAAAAAAATCGGAAGGGGCAGAGACTGTTGATACGAGATACCCGGCTCGGACTGAGCAACACAATCGCTCTTTTCCTTGATTCTTATGTTAGGTGCCTGCATGGGACTGCAGTTCTTCTTTTCTCCCAAAATGTGGTAATGCCCTTGATCAAAGCTGGCAGCATTTGTAATACTGTCTGGTTATATTGGATTGCCAGTGATATTTAGGGCGAAGTTGTTCTTTTGTCAGTATTTGGTTTGATGTGGAGACTCTAAATCGGCCGAAGAGTCCTCCCATCCGGTGTTATATGTGATCTTCTGAGTTTGCATAGCAAGCGAGTTAGTAAATGTCAATACCAAAGATTGTCCATGCCGCAACCGAGGAACTCCGCTCCGCTGTTTCTTTATGTGAAGCGTTTTCTTCTCCGGGAAACTTGATACTGAAGGTTCAATAGTTCACAGTCAGGGGAAGGACGGGAAAACCACGACCAATCAATTCATCAATTGCCTTTGATCAATGTCTCTATGTTCTAGGCCTTGGTATGATACGGAGAACAAACCCTATCTTATCCTTATACATACGCAGCTGCAAGCCTCCAACCATCCGGCGGAAGCCAGATCTGAATCCGCTACCATTTGATCCCTGCAAGAGCTTTTGAACATATATCCCGAAGCCCCACCCACGTCATATTGCACGACAAACGTTGTGCTCGAAAGACTCAACTCGCAAATACGCGACTTTCGACCTTCGAGATGACGACAATGCTAATTCCACGAGCCGTGCGGGCACAAGCTCCAGCTCTGTCCAAAGAATTGGCTCCAAATTATGGCTCGACAGTGTGCAGGAGGTGGAAGTCTGGACCGTACGGCTATACACAGGCAAAAGCCTTGGTGTATTCAAAATATGGTGATCCATCTAATGTTCTCTCGTGAGTAGTATTTTTGCTTCCCATTTGATAGATAACAGTGAAGCTAA
Source organism: Amylocarpus encephaloides (assembly GCA_019669835.1). NCBI lineage: Eukaryota > Fungi > Ascomycota > Leotiomycetes > Helotiales > Amylocarpus > Amylocarpus encephaloides. Next base: position 51,795 of record MU251579.1, read on the forward strand.
CCAGTTGTTCGCAGCTTGCACACCCATTCTATATCCCCATCACTCCCTTCAAATCAGCTTCTCCTCCGGACCCTCGCAACACCTATCAACCCCGCAGACATAAATCAAATTCAAGGAGTCTACCCATCTCGCCCACCCTTCACCACCCTCCTCGGGACCCCCGAGCCCTCTGCTGTGGGTGGGAATGAAGGGTGTTTTCAAGTTCAATCCGTCGGATCGGCCATCAAATCCGTACAAAAGGGCGACTGGGTGATCATGAAAAACACTGGCTTCGGAACATGGCGCACCCACGCCTTAGCAAAAGAAAATAACGTGCTAAAAATCGAAGACAAAGAAGGACTCTCCCCCCTCCAAGTCGGCACCGTAAGCGTAAACCCATGTACCGCCTACCGAATGCTCAAAGACTTCACGACGCTCGAACCTAGCCAAGATTGGTTCATACAGAATGGCGCGAACAGCGGCGTGGGAAGAGCTGCCATACAGCTTGGTCGTGAATGGGGTTATAGTTCTATCAATATCATACGGGACCGCAAGACGGCTGAAGATACCGAAGCTATGAAGAAGGAATTACTGGATCTTGGTGCTACGAAGGTCCTTACGGAGTCTGAACTACAATCCCGTGAGGGCGCTGCGCACATTATAGACTGGACCGGAGGAAAGAACTTAAAACTGGGCCTCAACTGCGTTGGTGGCCCGCAGACGCAAGCCCTCACGAAAACCTTATCCCAAGGCGCACATCTCGTCACCTATGGCGCGATGTCGAAGCAACCACTATCTGTCCCAACGGGCTTGTTGATCTTCAAGGACATCAAGTTTAGCGGGTACTGGGTGTCACGCTGGAGCGACGCGCACCCGGAGGAGAAGAAGAAGACTGTGGAGGAGATTTTGACATTGACGAGAGAGGGGAAGTTTAAGGATGTGCCGTTTCAGGAGATGAGGTGGGATTGGGGGACGGAGGAGAGCGTGTTGAAAGGGGGGATTGCGGGGACGTTGGAGGGGTTTAGGAGTGGGAAGGGGGTTTTGGTGTATGGGGATACGTGAGTGAGGATGCGGAGTGTGCTCTATGTGTAGTGTTGGATATACTCCTTTGTAAATGAAATGGAAGGTAGTAGGTGAGATATCGCTAGCGGATGTTGCTACTCTTCACAACGCCATTTTGACCTCAATTGTATTTGTGGCCATCCTTCCAGCCACAAGCCACATCAGGTTGTGACAGTAAGCTAGTCTTCTTTTCGCATCGTGCTGAGATGTCTGCCCTCACTGTACAGTACAATGAAAACTCAACCCCCTAGTCATATAGTGTGAGAATCAGGGAGTCATGAAAGCCGCAACAGAAAACTCGCCCTACTATATGAACTATTCTCTCCCTTGGCCAAAAGTCAACAGTACTTTCCTTTTCGCTAGACGGCTAGGTAACTAGGTGGTAGCCTCTATCACGGTGTCGAAATTGCTAGGTAACCGTCTGGAGATGAAAAATTCGTAAAATTCGTCGATGGATTATATACAGGAGTTGGCATGTATCTCTGTCCCGGGGTATATGTACAATATCTTTCTCCTTCACTCTAGTCGGAGTTGACCGGCAATCATGAGGCTCTTGGGATAGTGTTTTCCCACCACCGGCAACGAACTGTGGCTTTCTTCTGGAAGGCCATCCATAGATGTTTATGTGCGTCCAACTCTGCGGAGCACTTCTTGAGCTATTCGTTGAAGTGTCAAATGCTGGTAAGCACCGGTACGGCCGCCTTCTCTTTGCTTATCGCCAATTCAGCGATGACAGTCTTGTGGGAGGCTGATCTCTTACGCCGGTGGAAGTCTCCCCCATGGCAACCCCCCTGTTTTAGGTTTGCCTCCTTGTGAACTGTATAGCGATCCCACGGCATCCTTTCTCACGTTGTAGTCCCACCCAGAGAGCAAACTAAATAAGTCGTCTCCATCAAGCTCAAGTTTCTTATTGGGCTCGGGCTCATCTCGTTTGCCTGCCAGAGAGCCTTTTTCTGACACGAAAAATTTGGCGCGGGGTTTCGGCACAACATATTTGAGGTAGGATTTCCTAGGGCCATTTTTTGTTACGAAATACTTGATAGGAGGTTTCCGCATTTCAGTCGCAACATATCGAAGATGGGTTTTCTGCAATTCAGGGTCTTCACCCACTGGGTGGCCTTTAATATTCCTGTGGAGATCAGTGAAACTTGGTCCCAAGTCACAGGAGCCCTTGGGATGCCAATGCCAACAGCCCTTAGGTGTACCAGCCCCTTTCTGTTCTTTAAGCAGTGCCTCAAATAATCGGGAAATTCCGAGGACCCCTTCATCGTCATAATACTGTCCGATAATCTGTATACCTATAGATGATGTAGACCCTGCAGACACTCTAGGTTCATATCGTTCAGAAGATGACGAGATTTTAAACGGGATGCTTATAGCAGGCAATCCAGCTAAGCTAGCAGGGACCGTGAAGACATCATTCATATAATTATCGACTGGCGTTTGGTCTAGGACTTGATCGAGTTTCGGGGGAAGTGTCGGAGCCGTTGGACAAATGATGAAGTCAACTTGAGCTGGCCCTAATTTGCTATCGAGTTGTACTGACTCGTCCATGTCAGCAAGATCGAAATGCTTCGGGTTTTGCAGTGGATTTGCCATCGAAAAAACATGGTTGAAGTCCCGCTGAACCAGTCTTCGCACCTTCTGAGCTTTAATAAAATAGTTGTCGATTGCTTTCGAGCTTAAAGTGTAAGAGCCTAAAAGAATTCGACGTTTGACTTCATCTCCAAAGCCATCTCTCGTCTTGGAATATAAAACGTCGCCTACTCCATCGCTTGGCTGCTCCCGAGAACCATACCGTACGCCATCGTATTTGGCAAGATTTGACGAAGCCTCAGCTGGGGCAAGAATATAGTAGGCGGACAGAGCATGCTTCGTATTTGGTAATGAGACCGGTACAAGGGTGCAGCCTACATCTTGTAGCATGCTTAATGACCGTCTCCAAGCTACACGCACTTCGTGTTGTAGTTCAATGATATTGTATTCAGTAGGCACACCAATTCGAACACCTTGCAAGATAGGACGCGTTTCGTTCTTGACTCCATGTTGGGCTCGTTTCTTTAGGTCGTCGCTCGCAGTCTTTCGAACCTGGCCAGCACGATTTCGACTTTCTTGACTTAACGTGGATGGGTCATTGTCGTCGACTGTTGAATTCATTGCTCTGAAAGCAGTATGCGCTGCTTCTACAGAATGAGCTAAGACTCCCACCGTGTCAAGAGAATTGGCATAGGGAATGACCCCAGTTCGTGATAACAGACCATATGATGGTTTAAAACCGACAACTCCGGAATATGCTGCTGGCAGTCTCACTGAACCTCCCGTGTCCGTCCCAATGGCAAAGCTACACTGCCCATCCACAAGTGACATGGCACTTCCGCCAGAGCTTCCACCTGCTGAATACTCCCCGTTGCGCACAGCACCAAAGAATGAGTTTGTGGAGTGTGATCCCATTCCGAACTCATCCATATTCGCTTTCCCCATGATATTCCACCCCTTCTCGCAAAGTTTAGTCGCTACAAATGCCTCATAGGGGCTCTGGTAGTTTTGGAGAAGTGCTGATGCGCATGTCGTCAGAAGATCCGACGTCACAATATTGTCCTTCACGGCTACAAGAATTGGGGGCGTATTTTCTGATGCATCTAGTATCACAGTCAGATCATGCCTCCCATTCTGCACATGGGAAGTGCTTACCTTCGCCCCTATTTTCCCACCCAGTCGTGGATGATATGAGTGCATTTGAGGATCCGAGGGGGGCTCGAGATGCTAAAGAGGAAGACGGTCGATTGGTACATACTATCCGTCTTCGATGCCGAAATGCTTCGGCAACCCTTTTCGCCCTAGGCGACCACATTTGCCAATGGCACAAGCTGCAATGATCTAATCGCGTCGAGGTTCGGTTGCTAGTGCAATGATGATCTTACAATCTTGCGAAAAGATGCTAGGGCTTACGTTGTACGAAGTACAAAGTACGTTGTAAACTTATCGCGATTGTTGCTGGTCCAACCGCTCGTGTTGACAAGTCAATACTCCTTTACGTCCACAAGACTTAATTAAGCTGACCATACTACAATATCAACGTTACCCGACAAATTATTCCCTCTAATTATCATCTCATATTCAATAGCTCTAGTCATGGTGCTTTTGACATCATCTCAAGTCTCAGTCGCCATCTCATCTGCCATTGGTACGACATATTTCTTACCCACGTACGCAATGAGTACGCAATGAGTACGCTAACACTCAAACCTTAGTGGTGTCGTTTACTTCGGCTCTCTTCCTCTCTGGATATGTCCTCCAGCAAGCCACCCTACGCGATCTTCGAGCTGCCATAAAGCCGCAGATGGTTCGGCCGCTTCCCGAGCTACAGATTAACCTACAATCGCAATATCAAAACGACAACCTCGAGCAAAGAACCATCGCGGATGCGACCTCGGTAGAGATTGAAAAGTCTAGTGATAACCAAGATGAAGGATCAACTGCAAATACTGTCGAAACTCGAATTCAGTCAACGATTCCAGATAAAAGTGAGGGCGGTTCGGAAGGAGGGGAATATGATGATATGATCGGTGCAACGCGCTGGCAGAAAGAGAAGAAGAGGAAGGAACGATTGTTGGCTGAGCAGCAGAAACAGCAAAGGAAGATGAATGATGTCGAAGGGCAGAAACGGAATCCTGTCGATGAGGCTGCTAGGGAGGCAAAAAATGCAGGGACAAAACTTGAAGAGAAGCCGATGAGTAGAGCGGAGCGGAGAAAGAAGATCAAGGAAGAAATTCTTGCGGATGGAGAGGGCGAGGAAGTGCAAGGATATAGAAGACGAATGTGGTGAACAATGAGAGACTCTGTCCTTGGAAAGGATGTGTTTGTAGCAACGGAATTCGGTATTTCTTTTGGGGTTTGAGGGGCATGTACTGTACTATATTACGAAGCTAATGATAAAATGAGATATATTTTCCATTGTTGAAGGGTACATAGTCGCCCTTCCTGATCGTCAAATCCGGAATGAGCTGGTCATATCAGGAGTTCAGCTATCTCGATACAGGGAGGCAATGGTAATAAACACGGAATCTTTCGCTTACAGCTAATCGTAGCACTTATACGTAGTAGGCTGATCGCTTTAAAACTGATGTTATAAAGAAAATAGCCTACAGAATCCCCCATAATCAAACAGGACATATAAGTACGGCTATATTGCTTTATCCTCTCCGTGTATTTGTCATCGTCGGGATATGCCTTGTGTTCTCGTACACTGTCCCCAATTAGGGTGCTGACGACGAGCATTGTTACCGTGTGACCCCACTCGTTTCCAGATGCGGTGTTTCGGTTCCCGCTTCAAACGGATCGCGATGCAAGGAGCACTGGAAAGTGGGCGACTCGTTCACTCGGCTTTAGATTCTTCTAATCTTAATTCGGGGTTCCGCCTTTCCCTACAAGTTATACGGACCGTACCGTTGATGCACCAAAGAGGCAAGGTCGGGGATTACGCTTTCCTGTCGCCTCTCGGCAAACACTCCGTACACATCTAATGAGCTATACGATCTCTTATGCCTAATAGGCTGGTAGTGTGGAGCTTGACGTTCTTCTTTTTAACCTCTCCAGCTACGTGGCTTTCAAGAGATTTGCCGTGCATTCTACCATACGGAGGTACGGAGTATTACTTGATTTTTCACGCTGCGTGTCTGTATCAAACGTTCGATGACTTTGTCCCCTTATGGTATCTTTCCATGTTCATTACCAACAAGTTTACAGGAGAAACCAAAGTTAGCGTTGTCGATTTGCATTAATTCTCTTTACATAGCGCATAGCCATACAATTCTTTCCCCTGATATGACTCGGTAGCACTAACGAGTAAGGATGTGCCCGAAGACTTTGTTTGTAAATTAGTTACTGACGTTGACCACCTTTCTCGTCATTTTACACTGCAAATTCCGAGGGGGCTTATCTGATGGCTGGACCTTCGCAGAATTGGGATCCGATGTGTTGCGGTCTAGCGGACCGTTGACACAACTTTTCGCAAAAGCGCAAAGCCCCCTAGCTACTGTTATGCTCTTCTTGAAATAAAAAAAGACATTTGTAACATATTCGGGATTGTGAGCACCCAATGGTGATCAGCACGAGTGTGGTTACGCCTTTCCTATTGGGATATTTCTAGAATAAGCTTAGACGAAACCTCACTTTACTTTCTAGCGCTATGCGGCCATCGAGGACGCTCAGTCACTACCTCAGTCTAGTTCTGACCCAAGGATGGTTTCTTCGGCAAATTTTGGTTACAGCCATTTTATTAAGCAGAAATATCAAACTGCCAAGAAATGTTGGACGTTCATCCCAAACAATAGTCGAAGTTCTTGACAAATGCCATCTCTTTGAAGTAATCACGAGCCTTATAATGATTTGATACAGTCATACGAGTAGATTCGGTCACCGGTGGGGAGGGGATTTCGTAAGGCTATGAGTGCGAGCGCCCATTGAAAACTGATTTTCAACATTTCGATCTACCGAGCACACTAGAAGGATCATACGAACCGAATTGACAGTGTTCCTGTGCCACTTTGCCGCAGCTTTGGAAATTTGGCACAGAGCCAATTGCTGCCTCCATTTTTTGTCACAGCCGACCCCCCCCCCTGAATTGTAAAAGGTGACAGCATTCAGCTTGATTTAAGGAGTCAATACGCCACAACTCTACTTCACATTCAAAGGTCACCAGGAAAACTTCCGTTCAGCGACGCAACTTCACGCAAGTAACAATGGGCCTCTATCATCTTAAAATGATGTGCTCTATAGAAGATGTTCCATACTTAAGGAACCTAGAATCCAGACAACTTTACTACTGTGTTGTCACTGGAGACCAAGCACCGCCTTCTAATTCACGGTCCTCTTTTTGCAACGATGAAGCTTCAGTCCTTCGTAGCTTGTGCTCTGGCGCTGCTACCTTCGCTCACTGCTGCACTGGCAGAACTTACTGAGTTTGCTGCAGATTACTCTTATACACCTGCAACCCTCACGGCGGCAGATGTTCAGCGTCAATTAGGCCCGAGACTTTCTCGACAAGCTGTTATTTACGCGCAGAACGACCCTCGTTTCGAAAATGCTACCATGAGATGGCAGGTCTACAACCCTCCTAGCATCAGTGTCGTTGTACAGCCTGGCATTGAGGCGGATATTCCACATATTGTAAGTTACCAATTCAAAGACTCTCTTCTTTTACAGGGTGTATTTCCATGCTTCGGAGAATTTCCCCTTGTACGGTGTTGGGCATAGCGATGGATTCTTAGGTACCCTTGTGACCCGTATGAATTGCAGCAGAACTGGAGTTACTAATCCAAGACTAGGTGAGATATGCGAACCGCAAAAGCATACCTTTTCTCACTGTCAACACTGGTCATGGATCTACAATTTCCCTTGGAAAATTCAAGGGAATTCAAATCTACATGAATCCACTGAATAAAATCACGATTAGCCGAGATAAGAAGTCTGCTCTTTTCCAAGGTGGTGTTTACGGTCAGCAAATCATCAGCTATCTTTGGGGAAAAGGTTATGTTGCAAGTAAGGGAGCTCCCCTAACACCCATTACCCGAGGTGACAATATCTAACATGCACCCTAGTGACGGGAAGCTGCGGTTGTGTTGGTCTTGTTGGGCCAGGACTTGGTGGCGGTCATGGACGGTACCAAGGTCTCTACGGCTTAATCAGCGACGGTTTCATCAAACTTAACGTCGTCCTTGCTGACGGAACACCCATTGTTGTGTCTGACAGATCTCACGCTGATCTTTTCTGGGGAATGAAAGGCGCAGGCCACAATTTCGGTATTGTCACTAGTGTGGAAGCAAAGATCTATCCTAAGGTGATAGACTCGTTCTATGCCGTCAGTTACATTTATACGCAGGACAAATTGGAACAAGTATTTGAGGAGCTCAACAAGTTGGGAGCCAATGGAACGCAACCGCAAAGACTAAACCACTATGGATTGTACTCCTTGGCCCCGGCTATCAGTCCAAATCAAGTAAGTATATTCTAGATCTCTGCCCTGTAGCGCTCCCATATCAGAGTCACAACGGTCCTAACATAATGTATAGCCCGTTATCATCATGTCTTTCGATTACATCGGTAGTCAAGCAGAAGCCACTCCCTTCCTCACTGGCTTTGAGAATATCGGTGCTGTCTTCAAACAAGACGGCAATGTTCCCTACCCACAGCTACCCCACGCCGAAGGCTCCGGTGTGGAAGACGCTCCTTGCAACAAAGGCCTTACCCGTATTCAATACAACGCCAACACACAAATGTATAATGTCACAGCTCAACGCAAGGTTTATGAGCTCTATGCGAGCAAGATTTACCAACACCCAGGATTAGCTGAGACAGCCGTTGTTATGGAAGGATATGCTACCAAGGGTGTCACGGACAAGGACCCCAAAGACAGCGCCTATGCCATTAGAGATGAGTATATCATGATGTTTGTCCCCCACCCCCAGCTTCTCCCACTTCTCCCACAAATTTCAAGTGTTAACTAAATTCAGGGGAATCAACATCTGGTACAAGCCCAACAGCACACTCGATGCATTCGCAAACGATTGGGGTAAGCAAACGGCCAAACTGTGGAACGAAGGTCAGCCTGGACGCAAGCCTACCACTTATATCAACTATGCTTTTGGAGATGAACCCATTGAGCAGATTTATGGACACGAGCCATGGCGGTTGGAGAGGCTTCGTCGGTTAAAAAAGAGATATGATCCAAAGGGGAAGTTTAACTACTACAATCCTATTCCCCTTTATGGGAGAGATGGCATTGATTGGAATTGAGGCCGACGGACTGTTTTTTTAGGGTACCTGGAGATCGATGTGAGGAAGAGTTTTAAAGGTAGTCTCAGAGAAATGGGGTGAGTGAAGAAAAAAGCTCTAGTTTGACGCAAGTTAGCACATAAAAATTGTGATATCATTTTCTCTGACTTTTGGATGATGCACTAAGTGGTGAGCAACCAGGGAGACCGCACTTGAGAAGAAGGAGTAGGACAGATACGATCGATCTCTTTCTATTCCCTTTCCAATTGCTCGTAGGTGAATAGAACTTGAGAACTCAAATGAACAAAAGGCATACATATGCGAAACCATCACCCCGCTATAATCGTGCTCCTAACAAGGCACCGCAAGACTCTCCCTATAACCCCAATCATTGAAGTCTGCTGCCACCCTCACAGACTCCACCAGGTGGACAGTACTTCCTCATTCTCTGTACTCACCGCCTTCTTCGCCCTTCAATCTCAATCCCGCATGCGTTAATTTGTCATGGAATGATGCCAGCCAACGACTTTAATATCAAGATTTGGTTGGTGGCTATGAGAGTTGCATCACATTCTCAAAGCACCCTGAGTAGCATATATCCAGCTGTTAATTTGTAAGTTCTTGCCCGCTAAACATGTGCCATTTACTAATTGATTCTTCTTGCGGTGGAGTATTGGCAAAAATATATGTCATTGACTTTCCAATCTCTCAGTAGCAAAGGGAAGACCTAAGCACTACGAACCGAAAACACTTTCATAGTTCATCTGCTGTTTGCTTTCTGATTTAAGCATACGTTAGTCTGCAGTGGAAGAGAAGCCGCCGGAGCAGCATAGTACTGAGAATCCTAGAGCGATTAACGGTTTACATGCTACACTTTATTGAAGTTTGAGGGTCTGTCCTTTGTTCTGATTGCATGTCTACGTCTATAGGCATGTGGAAAATACAGGTACTATCGTTGTGATTAATATACTGTTTTGTAGAAAGGAGCTGTTAGCCACTATAACGTAATAGTAGTTATATGAGTCACTTATTTCCTTAGTAATTATTACAAATTATCGGTAAGGTGGCAAAGAAGATTCTGG